>JAHZNG010000351.1:0-34534 GCA_027744375.1 Orchesellides sinensis
GCCCAGGAGAGCAGTGACAGACAGACAGACAGACTGACAGACTGACTGACTGACTGACAGACAGACACCGCTAACGTTCCTAGTAACTTGCTAAATCGCAAGTTAATAAATGGAATTGTCACAATCAATGGCAAGGTCATCATTGATTTCAAGCTAAATCGAAACAGGAAGCGTAAATGAGTCAGAAGATTTAAAGGAAACCTTTATGTTTCTGATCATTTACCTAATATTTATTATGCATGGTTCTTGGGAATGAAAAATCAATGCGATTTTGAAAAAATCGTCTGCTAAATAACAAGGATTTTTCTTCATCCATAATTTAATACTTGATGTTAGTTTACTTCAAATATTACATTTTGCGTATGCTTATATGTAATATACAATGTATAACTCATTTACATTTTCACTCTCGTTTCAATAATTTGCAATTCATAATTCCTGTTTGACTCGACACGATATGAATTTAAAGATTAGTATAGAATGAAAAACTTGTGTACATTTGCTATACCCAATACCTTAAAACTTTGAAGCTGACTTTAATTTCATCCTCGTGTCTCACATTGATTTACATGCAAGGTGTATTATATGCCTATAAGTCATCAATTTGAATCGAGTTGTTAGCTCTGAAAGGATTTCCTCTATTCCTTATACTATACTATTTTACTATGCAAGACTCTCTACTAATTCACTTTCATTTAATTACTAATCGTCGTAGTCGTATCGTGTGGTCACCCTCAATCCATTATTTTGCACATAATTTTTTGTTATGCATTATTGAGGTGCTACAAAACAAACCACCATCTCTCCACACGTCTACATTTCAATCAGTTTTGTTTTCAAGATCATGGCACGCAAAGATTTAAACACGTACTCACGACGGATGTAATTAGACAGCTACTCTTTTTAAAACCATTTAATGTCGTTTTGTAATTTGAATGTATTTCTTTTTGCCTTTTATTGTATATGTCGGTTTAAAGCAGGTTACTCATTACAGAAAGGACGGAAACTGAAAAGGAAGCACATTTTGTGTAATTCTTATAAATTAAAATGAAATCACACTCTTATCTTTGATTGCATAGCTAACAAAACACGTTACATCTTTCCTAACAAATGTTTTGGCGTATGCACTTTTGTTTAGAATATGTATATTAGTTAGTTCAGTCATTTTTTATAATATATACACCATATATTTAATAAATGGATAATCGGGCAGCGCAAATCTCAAATACTACAGTTGGTTGGTAAAAAATTTAGCTAAAAATTACTAGCTTGTTTTAAAAATCGTCTTGTTTGGTATGCACATTGGCAACAAAACCACTCTCCTTCTAATGCTTTACAAACAAGTGAACTGAGCTGATGAATGTTTAATGGAAGTTGATCTGATTTATTTCTTATCTGGCTGTTATTGTTATTGTAATGAACATACAACTAGTTAAAAAATTTAAAGTATGATTGAAATACAGACGTGACTTTTAATTGTAAGTACTTAAACTTTTTTAATAAGACGTGAAATACAATATACACAGATTGGTGACAGTTGGACTATATATGCATTTTTTTTGTCTTTCGGGTAATAGAGATTTGTGACTAGAATCCTACCTCAGCACAAATAATGAGCAAAAATATTTCAACATCTGTTTAAAATATGTGTGGTTTTCGGTCATCTTTAAGGTCACGAGGTATGTAAATAAAATACATGCATAATTTACTTACATATTTTTATTTTAGGCAAAGTTAATTCTTGTTTCAGAACGTAATTTGGTAATATGTCGTGTGATTAAGGTAGGGTTTTTGAAAAACAACTTGTATTTTTATTTTTATTCTTGAAATTCACTGCATTAAATTTGTATTTTAAGCAGTTGATTGATTCTAATTTTTATTTTTTTAATGGAAATATTTATAAATGTCAAATCATATTTATCAAGTTTCAACGCTTGAATTTCTGTATACGGCTCTACGCAAATTGAAAAACTTCTAATGCGGTTACAATATACAAAACGTCCTATCAAAAGCGAAAGTTCAACCTCATAGTAAAAAAATGTTTGTTATCACTGGTTTACAGACTAACAGAAAAAACCCAAAAACAGATTGATCTTCGAGGTTAACAAACTGCTTTGAAATGCTGCAGAAAGACTGGTTGTTACCATCAATTGGCAATTTGGCAAAAGTACATAAAGAATTTGCAATTTAGTTGTAAGAAAACTGTAAACGATTATTTGTACACAATAAAACATCGTGAAAAACATGAGAACTGATGAGTATATTTTGCATTTAAAATTATAATTTGCTCATCCATCGCATGCTTAATCAGTTACTCAAAAATCTTGTTCAGATAAACTTTTGTTTGTTACATCTTCTTGTACGTACTCACGCATAATTTTTATGGTAAATGACATGACACATATTTGATAGACTTACGTCAGTTATGGTTTATAAAGTTTTCTAAAATTGATTATAGAATAAAAAATACTTAATGCTTGAATTGCCCATTGCAGTTCAGCTAACTTAAAAATAGTACTGAGCTAATTATGTTTTGTTGGGTTTAATCCAGCATACTTAATTTAACGTGCATGATTTGATTAAAGGCATAAAGATGCAAAAGCAGAAAACAACAATCAACCTCACTATCCTAATCGTATAGATAACTGGTGTTAAATCCCTTAGAAAATTGGAGACCAAAGGAAAATATAATAAATAAATTTGGTCTCCTCATCCCATTCCCAGAAATCACCCTCCGTCCCAATCTAGAAACATTCATTTACTCACTCACAAAAAAGTATAATCTACGGAGGCGAACGTGACTGTGTTTGATAAATGCCTCAGACGAGAAAAAGTAATACACGCCTGTTCCTCCTCATCTATAAATAATAAAAGAAACTGATGTGATACGATTACAGTATGAGCCTAGCCTAAAATTCTGAAATCAGGCATTTTCACCATAGCATATAAAATATTTTATGTATACATCATCTTACACACACTTACCAACACTAAAACCAGAGTATGTATATTCCTGTGTTTTTGTATAAGACTAGTGTGACTCAAACAGATGCTTGTCTCTGCTTCTGAAGCTGCTGATGAAGGAACACCGGAGGGAGTCATCCAATTTCCGGAGATTTCCATTTAATTTTCTACCAACATTTCCCAGACCAATTTTAATTCGTTTCCTTGTTGAGATGACAGAGTTTTGCTTGCAAGTTGAGAATAAATTCCCTTTTTACTCATAATATTTCCTGTTTCTTAATTTCAGACAAATCAAAATATTTAACTACAAAGCAGTTTAGAAAGAAAGAGACATACACATAAAAATTTCAAAGCAAATCATATTTTATTGTAGGAATGGCAGGTAGGAATGCTTGAGTGAAAGTAAAGTATAAGCTTTTTTAGCGTTTCCACACGGTTATCCTGATATGGAAGAATCACGTTCGATTCACACTCATGGACTATTTTATCCACGTGTGAAAGCGAAGCATGTAGTTTGAAAGTAGGTCAAACACTGTAATGCTTCTACTTCTTCATTCTTTCCCAACTCGCTTGTATTGGGCAATGTAGAAGGAAGGTTTAGTTACAAAGGTAAGAGAAAGAGTAACAACTCCGATTTTCTGTCTGAACTCACCTACAAAGATTTTATTTATACCTGTAACATATTACCGAAAGTTTGAAACAAGCAAGGTAGTTGTAATGAAAGTGACAAAAATATATTGTTAATAATTGTTACACTAACTGAACCTCGTATTAAATGAGTTTTTTGGTAATTGCAGGTGTAAAAATCCGCTGTACGTGCTTGTTGATATATAATGATATAATGAAACTCATTTATTGCGTCAACCACAACACTGAAATATTTGTCATCCTTTAGCATCCTTTAGCATAAGACTGAATACTTGATACTTTTTGAAATCTATGTTAGCACTGCACTGGTGCACAAAAAATTTCTAACTTAATTTAAATTTCAACATTTCCTTTCAGACTAATATTTCTGAAGTCAAACAACTGCTAATATTATTAAGTTACTTGTATCAGAGAAAGAATGACAAAAAACAGCACAATGTTTCTGGTATAAATCAATATTTTAAATATTTATCCACAATTATGAGCAATGTTTGCTTTGCATTTGGTAGCCCATTAAGCCTAAAGGCAAACAAAAAGCTTAAGCATGACAATCAAAAGTACAGGGATGTTTACTGCCTTTTAAAACGCTAGATGCAGGCGGAACTGAAAAGGAGAACGAAGGGAAGTAAAACTAGGAAACAGATCGACTTTAAAAATACATGAGCTGGTGTTTTCATATGCACTGCATGGCTCGTTTTCATTCACATTCTTCATGAAGATGAGTGAGGAACAAGTAAAAACTTAGTTTATTCCCCCGGGACAATCCAACTACGCCAGCTTTCTAAACTATCTGTCATACTATACTAACAAAAAACTTCAACAATTAATATTAACGCGCAATGTCAGAAACAAATGAAGTAAATAAGCAACACTGGAAATTAATGTCAAATATGAAATCAGAACGTCCGCATTCCTTCTTGCACTTTGCCAATCGTAATATGATCGTAACCTTTACTTTGTACACGTGAGTTTTTGCTTATATGCGGAATGTTGGTTACGAGTTGTAACCCGGCCCCTAATTCTTGTTATGCTAACAAATCAACTGTATCAAAAAAAATTTGCAACTTCCTTAAAACCCCTTGGTTTATACATACCTATTTGTAACTTTGCACTAGAAAATTCCAAAAGTCAGTATACATTTTAAACAAATACCTACTAAAAGCTATTTGAATTTTCTAAATGTTATTTAAAATTACTAGCTGTTCAATCTCTGGAATTTTGTTTTTTAACATCCCCACAAATCAATTCTACCGTTTGCAAAACATTACGTCATTTCCTACTTAACTTTTCCCCATTTTAATGGAAATCATTCTTAGTTTTTTTGTTGATTCGTTTATTTTTTCATCTTTCTTTTCTATCATTCCATCCCTCAACATTAGCATCACCCGAAGGACTTGGTTATGGAATGCGAAAGAAGCGTAACTTTATATGAAAGGAAAGAGGGGAGCAAAATACAAAACAAGCATTGGGTTTTGTTTAGTTTATTATTCAATCGGACATAGACTTTTGTACAAGTTCATACACATCTGAATTTCCAACTCACCTAAAGCTACTACATATAACTACACGAATCTAGAGAAAACTACAGAGTAAAAGTTCCCCCTTCTCTTTACCTTTCTAACTGAATTATCCCAGTTCCGCTTGACTCATCTCGCTTTTCATGTGCATGGACCGTGCATCTGTATCTCACCTAGAACGTGCTTTTCTATCTGTGCTTATATTCCGTAAAACTTGTACAAAAAGAGAAGCGTACAAGCCCTCTCTTATCTCGTGACTGATATTTACGTTACCAATAATAATGATGCTCCAAGCAACTTCACTATAGGTTGACTTTATGTCCCCAGGTTTGCCTTTTCCCACCGTACCGTTGTGCGGTTCTTGCCGACCAAGCTTTTCTTTTGGGTTTGCTTTGACTTTTTTAAACAGAAATTTTTTACCTAGAAATAAATACTCGTAAGGCTAAATTCATAACAATTTTCTTTCTACACGAGATACTTACCTGATTTAAAAGTTGCAAAACTTTCTTAAAGTTGTTATGAATATTTACTGTGTGCTATTTATTACAGTTATTGCACCTTGTTTTCTTGGCCCATACAGATGTATCGAGTAGTAAAAAATTTTACATTCAATATGCACTATCCCTTTGTATTCAGGGATAAATCATTATGCTGACGTCATTACTTTCTTTTTATGTTTTTGGTTAATATTGTACGTTATTTATTCGCGTAAGCCTTCTTCTTCACATTAAGTAACAGCAACCTTCCTACTTCCTATTATATTGATGGCTGTAAAAACGGGAGAAAACGGAACGGACGTAGCAGGTGAAAAATTTCCCATGCCCGTAATAATATTTTATGCTTCGATAAACAAGATAATAAATAGAATAATAACATATATTCAACACAGACAGGGGAAATACTACAACTGACTTTGGACTGTTAGTGAAGGATATATGTACACTAGAAATACTACTACAAAAATGTATGAAAACTGCAGCTTTCTTTTAAAGATGAACCAAGAAACAGCTTCTAATTAAGACTACGCACAATTAAAAAGTTTCATGAGAAACTTGCTGAAATGACGCTGAATTCAAGAACATCATGTGTTGTGTTGCATGTGAAGGTTTATGACTTTGCATTAGCATTTCTTACAGGTGAATATATAGTAATACTTAACAGCTTGGAGAAAGAGGCTTGGTGTGATGAAAATGCATTAATGTCTACATAAACTTCACACCATAAAAAACTGTTAGTGAAGGATATATGTACACTAGAAATACTACTACAAAAATGTATGAAAACTGCAGCTTTCTTTTAAAGATGAATCAAGAAACAGCTTCTAATTAAGACTACGCACAATTAAAAAGTTTCACAGGAAACTTGCTGAAATGACGCTGAATTCAAGAACATCATGTGTTGTGTTGCATGTGAAGTGAAGGTTTATGGCTTTGCATTAGCATTTCTTACAGGTGAATATATAGTAATACTTAACAGCTTGGAGAAAGAGGCTTGGTGTGATGAAAATGCATTAATGTCTACATAAACTTCACACCATAAAACAAGCTTAGTACTACAAAACGACAATAATAGCATAAACAAGCTGGATGAATGAACGAATCTATGAATGGGGAGATGCACACGCCCTTGTCTGGTTGGCAGAACGATGTTCCAAAACTCTTCTGCATAATAATAACGATAATCGCCCATTGAAGTGTGTTCGGGGTTTACTCAACACTTGTGTTCCATAAAAGCTGTAAGCTTACAGTGATACATACAGATGATTGTAACTATCCTATTATAAATGTATAGAGTCGCAAAAAAGGTAAGGGTGACATACACTTGTCTGCTTGTATATCCTTTTTCGTATAAAATTGTTCTTGAAAGCATAAACACCCTAACGACCCGACAAAAAATGCATGGTGGATTGGAGTACATGGGCTGCCGAAGACGAGTTCCCTTTACAAATGTGCGTTTTTTGTAGAAATGTACACAACTGTCATAAATATTAATGTACGTACTTGCATTACATATGAACCAGGGGAATGAACCTTTTTTAAATAACAAATGTCATGGAATAGCAAAAATATAAAACGGATGAGTCGAAAGTAAGATCGTTTAGTTTCCCAGCTGAATTTACCTTTTCCCCTTTTTATGACCCATGGATTTTCAAATAGAACATTTATATTATTTGCAATAAAATATTCATTCGTGAGACGACGAAAAACTTCTTGAGTACTTGCTTTATATAATATCGGTTCCTCCAGCATATGCTAGCATTATGTAGTAGGCATACAGTTTCATAACGTGGAGCATATTCAAAGATGAAACGAAATAATATTTTTACAACTACACACTTCACTTATGCATGGCTTACGAGAAATATTCAGTGTTTTCTTTATTGTGGGTTGACTGGTTCATGAGAGCATGCATCATTTTATATGTACATACAATGGAGGAAAGGAAACCACAGAGTAAAACAATTCACTATACAACCATTATATGCAAAGAACAAGGAACGACAAGGCACATATAGAATCTGAATGATGCAACCAACACATGAACAACTTTTGTGAAAGTAGAAGAAGGAAGGAAACGTTAATGGGGAAAGCTGTAAATCCATGCGTAACGACCCTAGGCGCTGTGCAGTGGTTAAATTGCTTCTATTATTTTCCCTGTTTCTCATTGAGACACCAGAACAAACTCTTGTGAAAGGAGAACGTTCGGAGAAGAGGACCAGACACACTAAAAAGTGTGTTCTGCTCAGTTGTTGGATAGCTTAACCCATGCACATTTTCATATTACATATTGCCTACAGGCAATGTGTACTGTGAGTGGGTGGGGTTCGAAACATGTGGTGCACAGAAACAACACGAGGAAAAAAGTAGGCAACCCTTTTTTATATTGTTCTAGAAAACCACGTACATAAGTTCTCATTAACAATTCTGATTCTAACAAGTTACCATTACTTTTTAAGCCATGCATTTTACTCCATTTTATCGCACACGACGACGATGTTATAGTTGTAAAAATAACAAAAAAGTAGTTTGCGCTGGGAAACTATTGAGGAAAATTCAAGGGAGCATTCTCCTTCTCTTTTTTTTAATTGGCAGTTGTCTTCTGCTTTTTACAAAAAGAGCCAAGAGAGAGTGGTATATCTTGTCATTGAAAAAGTTTTTTGTTCATCCATTTTTTCATCTTTTTCTATTTGTTGTAACAAAGTCACTAGTTTACAGGAAAGCGTTGTGCTGAACTTTTGCAAACAACGCTAACGCTCTTCTCTAAAACTTTTCCCTCATAATTTATATGGAAAGCGTAAGAGCCAAAGCACTCCTATCATCTTTCCAGTTTGTCTCAAATATCCTATTTATCATCCCAAAAATCTAATTGGCATTTGCTTACCTTTCATCATTCCTATTACAACATGCACGCCCAATGTTTTCTCTGTCTTGAGTAAAGTTTTGTTTGTCTTGCCACATGTGTTCGTTTTTCCTTACATTCATACAAACCCCTAAAAATAAAAGGAATGATAAGTTTTTCTGTGAGATGATGAGAAAAAACAAATTGTCCTCTGATAGGGGAAACTCGAATATATGACCGTAACCAGATCGAATGCATTTGGACTGAAGAGATGGATGAAAGGGGAGAGAAATAACCGTAACAAGAGGGACATGGTATTTTATTTTGCTTGTGTTGTGAAAGAAAGTATAATGTACATAAATACATACATACATTTCGTTAATGTTTCTATATATGTATGTGGAATATGGACAACGTTCATATGGTGGATGTACATATGCATCACTGGTAAGCTCCTTGATGATGCTTGAACCGGACACACAGGGAAACATGCAATGTACTAGGACCCAAAAGGCCAATAAAGTACTTTGCCTTTACTACTTGACTACATTGAGCCGAAAAAATGCTTATTATACCTTCCGCTCCCATTATAATGGATATAAAAGTGGAGTCATGTGCACTAACAGAGTACAAGCGTGTCTTATCTTGTTGGGTAATAGTTACCCTCATTACTTTAATAGCCACTACATATTACTCCCTCCATTCATGTTTATATTAAGCCTGTCTTCCAACACACCACGATTTATTATTCTGTATAAGAAAATATACAAGGATCGAAGATACGCTACCGTGTGGAAAATTTGATTTTTACCCATCATTCTCCTTTCATTCCAGTCACAGGGCGTGTCTGTCCGCAGATAGATAATCAGAGTTTTATAAGATTGAAGATGTTACAAAGTATTATCTACTACTTTTGTATATTATGATAGTTTTCATACACATTATATCTTATATGATATTAAACAATGCAATAAGTAGTTTAGCCCAACATTTGTTAGTTTAAAAAAATGAATAAAAGCTGGATAAAAAAATGACAGGCTAGATGATGGTAGTATAAGAAGAAACAAAAGTAATTCATAACTGTCACCGACCTTCTTGCTCCCATCTGTTTACCAGTATTCAGTATGAACATTGGAGAGGGCATGTTCCAGCCTGTTAGTAGGACATAAACCGCAATGATGAGTGACGACCCTCGCCATCGAATCATCAACATTGCTATCATCGTTGGGATCATATTTCACTTCCAAAAACGCATCTTCTTTTTTCGTCGGTATACATACAATTTCATCAAAGCTTATATGTATCATATACTGTATCTTTTCTACGGGTTTTTATAAAGGTCTGTCCATACGTTACTCTAAACCTGACAACCCCAACGAACAAAGGACACGTGTCAGTTATTAGGGAATTTCACGCTTGTCATTTAAGTCCTTAAATTTATATGCTCGACATAGCCCTCTACCCTTCTACTTAATATCATAACTACAATATCAATATCTTGTGTTATTTTCAAAAATCATACTGAAATCTAAGCAAGACTTCACGAATTTATTTTAGAAATGAGAACTTTCAAACCCCATACAACATTAAGAATTACCGAACCAGTTGTTAGAAAGTTATCTAGGATATTATCTGATTTCATAATCTCGTTCCGTAGTTCAAAAAACCCTAGTACAATGTGTACAGATTTTTCCATGCAGTAGGGATTCGTATAATTTGGTATTCGTAGATTACAACACAACTCTCATCGTGTGAGTAAAAAAGGAAGTCGAAAAAGTGTTAGAGCGCAAAATAAGATGACGGATGATGAAAAGGCTGGATTAAGTCGGCTTGGTAAAAATGATGACTTGCATCACTGCTTGGGTTTCCGCTTCTCTTTTCGACAGTAAAAGAAAACTGGTGTAGGAAAAAGTGTTAGCATAACGTATGGACAGACCTTTATAAAAACCCGTAGAAAAGATACAGTATATGATACATAAGCTTTTATGAAATTGTATGTATACCGACGAAAAAAGAAGATGCATTTTTGGAAGTGAAAGATGATCCCAACGATGATAGCAATGTTGATGATTCGATGGCGAGGGTCGAGGGCTATGTCGAGCATATAAATAAGATATTGATATTGTAGTTATGATATTAAGTAGAAGGGTAGAGGGCTATGTCGAGCATATAAATTTAAGGACTTAAATGACAAGCGTGAAATTCTTTAATAACTGACACGTGTCCTTTGTTCGTTGGGGTTGTCAGGTTTAGAGTAACGTAGAAATAAAAGATACATTGCTTTCTGCATCTAACCTGAGAATCATATGGAACTGATATGTATGTATAACTCATTAGCTCGTCATTGTCTGAAATAATTTCTTTTGATAATAAATTGTAAACCGAATTCTGACTTTTATATGGGCAATTGTAGATCGTTCAAGATAATCGGATTGTGAAAGAACAATGTTTTACCGGACATGTACTGCTCTATATCGATTTGTGTTTTATAAATAAAATTCACTATTTAGTTATTTATAAAACTATTTATAACGCGTCAGAATAAATTAACAAAGGCAAGCATGGTGCATGTAATATGGCTTAATGAGGCTTAACTGAAGGTTTTCCATAAAACTATCGCATACAACACCAACCATAAATAAAAGTTAATTAATGAACAAATTCACTTAATAAAATGTTTAAGCTATGGGACATTTTAAAATAATTGTCCTATTCAAAGCTCTGCGTAAACCGAAAATTCAGCATTCCCAAACTCAGAACCATGCATAAAACGAAAGAAAGCTGTATAAAAAATACGTCTAGAGGTTGGAACTGAACGGAACTAAAGAGGAGAATGAGAGATGAATCGGGGCTCCTCCTTGGTGGGTTGAGTGCCCAACCAGTCCCCTAACCAAGTATCCGCCCGCTGTCAAGGGCGAATCGACCAGGCTTTTCTGTTCTTTCTCCGCTCTCTCCTTTCTCTTTCTCTCATACACTTGCGCCTTGTGTTGTGTACAACTGTGTGTATGTATATGTACGTTTCAGAATCTTTTCTCAGATACATACGCAAGCCAAGAGTATGCAAGTGCTTGATTAAAGTAAGCGCGGCTAATGCAATATAGGGTATAAAAAGTTTGTATGTATATGTAGCACAACTCCTGCCACTGAAACAAACCTGGAATAAAAAAACGTGGCCCACCTTGCTCTTGTGTATATATTTATAGTGTACACATAATATTTTCTACATTTTACCAGCACATTATGTCTATGTTTGTTACGGGATTGCAATGCGGAGAAACAGGCAGAGCCAGTCATACTGGAACACGACGTTGGAATGAAACCCTGGTTTTAGATAAACCAGGAAAAGGTTGGAGGTACACTTAACTTGGTTGTACCAGTAGCAGATACACATAGGAAAATACGGGAAAGTGGCGACTGGTTCGACCGCTTACTTTCCTTTAACGAGGATATCTTTTTCTCTCTTTCTCTCTATCTATCTCTTTGCTTTCACGAGTCTTCATCCTCCTTCCTCTTCACTTGTCCGATAATTGTTTTTTATCCGTTTATTTGTACCACTTTTACTTACTTACGTTGGGAAAAAAATTTTAAACTTTCCTTTTCGTCGAGACTATCCTTTTCCAACCGAGTGTTGGTGGCTTTGGCTTGGCTTGGCCGGAGAACTGCCTGCTATGCCTTTGCTACTGGCCTCGCCTTAAAAATTGGCCTGATACATCCGACACCCAACGTCGCTGACGAGTTGACTCTACTCCAAAACGTGAATGGAGTAAGGAACGTTATTATTGTAAAAATTTGAATTGTTCAAGTTATGATATAATTAAATTTATCATCGGCTTTTGTGACATATCAGTAACTTGGAGGGTTTTACATCAATTTATTTTTAATTAGTTTTCATCGGTTGTCTCCGCATGTACATATTTATCATGTACATACAATATACTGATACATGGACTCCTAATCTGTGATTTTATAATTAAAAAGGAAAGACAATCAAGAATTAATAGAATATACCTATACATACATATATCATTGTCGAAGAAGAGGAAGTCGTGATATAACAAACAAATCATTGTGAGGGGTAGTAAGGCAACATTGGTAAATGAAACGATAAATAGCAAATAACATTAGACAACTCGACGTTTTGTGATTCTAAAAATTATTTTGTGAGAAGTGGTCACTTCAAAAAAGCCGTCAAAATTTCCCGTTTCGTGCAAGCAAATTTGGGGGGATTGAGGGACTACATCAACACCCGTGTAGGGCCCGTCATCAACGAAGTTTCAAGTAAGCTAACTTTGCTTTTAGTTTACTTAGTCTATGTTCTTGTTATTCGCATACACACTCAAAATTATAAATTAACCTAAGAATGTTAAGTTTTCATAAGTAATATGCGTAGTAACTATGAGTTGAATTAGCTGCGTGTATAAATACGTGACAGGTATGGTAAAGTAAACTACTGAAAGCCAAAACCAAACGGGTACAAAACCTGGTACTAGGTCTAGCCCAAAGAAATTCTAAGACCATTCGATTGGGGGAATGTGAAATTCTACCATTTCATCCGCTTTTTCTGTTCTCATTCTTTTTTCTGTTAGATTGGGGTTGTCTCGTCTCTCGTTTTTTGTCAGGATCATGTAATTTCAGCGTGAAAAAAGCTTACAATAGAATGGAGAAGATCTGTAGCTTTGGTCTTCCGATTCATGCCTGATTTAGCTTAATCCCCTCGAACAAGCTTACTTAACTATGGTATTTCTACCCCTTTATTGTGGTCGACCCTGACAAATGTAACACTGGTTTGGTGAAAATGGATACGTACTTGACTCTTTGAATACAGCAATGCTTAGAAGTGTATAAAAACGCAGAAAAGTCTGAGTTATTTGCTACAAGTTTAATGTGAGTGATTTTCTTCCAAAAAATCGGAGAAGAAAATCATTGGCCTTGGTGATCTCTTGTTCTCCCGATTTCTCATTCAGTTCTCTATAGGGAGCCATCTTTTCCAGACATTTCATACAGCTACATAGTTTTGGCTGTGAATATTTTCGTGGATGACAGCAGGTTTCATTTTTGCTTTACTTTTTCTATCAGTAATTATCCTGGGATCGGATGAATCAGAGCACATGAAAACTGTGTTATTATAAAATATATACATATAATGTTTAGTCTCGCTTATGGAAAAAAGTTGCATGAATTTAAAAAATTTATTATGTCGACTTCAACTGAAGTTACCCAGAAGAGTTTTTATCATTGTAAGAGATTATAGGGTTTATTTTCACTTCTATTCACACCATTCAGATTGAAAATTTTTAATAATAAAAACATGCATTCGATGGAAAGCATGAAAACGGAAAATCATATAGGTAGATGTCATAAGCACCAATCATATATTTGAAATTCATTAACACAGGGCTGCACTCCATCGGCGTAATACGACAACTGACAGGCAGAGCAAAATAATAGTTTGCCATCGATAATGATACGTGCATCTCCGTAAATTATTCAAATTAAAATTTCACTTGGGAAATCTTCACAGATTGTAATAAAAACTCTATGTACATAGTCATACTCCAGTGCATATATTACATTAGATCATTGACATCATTATATTAAACGAAATTTATTATTCAAGACAATTTTCTGTTTTGAAAACAGCTTGTATATTCCCAAGTGAAGCTAGTAGTGACGTTCCTATCCCGATCGATATGATTGTTTATGTTCTAAGCCTACGAGAGTCAAAAAGATGTAGGGTTGTGACGTACGCTACCAACATAATGATTGTAAGTAATGACCTATTAGCATGCACAAGGGTTTGGATGGGATGAAATGGATTATTGACATTATAAAGAACAGAGTTTCGATTGTAAAATTGGTGGCCACTAGGGAGTTTCAAGTTTTTATGTGACATCCATTTTAAAGGGTACCTTGGAAGGCATCACATGTATTGTTTTTTATTCTGGAAGTGAAAGATTTAAAGTTTGTTCTACTGCGTCACATAAAAACTTAGTTGAATTACTACATTAAAATTGGGGATCTAAGGGGTTGTCGTATTATTTACACTTACGTATGAATGCATATAAACTTTTAGGGTATGAAATTGTAAATTAACAATATTATATAACATATAATCTAGGTGGAAATTTGAACATTTTAGCCACAGAATGTCTGGTTGTGTGCTTTCTTTTTGACGTAACTAACTCAACAGGACAACTAATTCCACCACGACACTTCCTTCTCTCATAAAATACGGGAAGTGCATACCAAAAGTTACATAAAAAAGAAAGGATAAATGTGAATAGATAGTAGCTAGATCAAATCTCATGTATTTTAATTAGTTTTATTCATTCCCGTCGTTCGTTGAAGATACCGCGATACACTTTCCCTATCCAATCTTTTGTATCTGTATCATCCTACTTCCCGTCACTTTGCATATTTCTGGTTGAAGCGGTGAGGTGAACACAATTCGCTACACACCACAAATCAGGAGTGTACAATGTACTCATTTTCACACACTGCATAAAAGGAAAAAGCAACATGATAGTAGATACATGCATGCAATATATGCATATTGTAATACTGGAACCTTTATTTCCTAAAGCTGAGTTCATCTTTTCCTATTTCCAACTTGCATATATTAGAGTTGTCGTTACATGATCATCATCAAGTTGAAAAACACAAAGGGAGAGAAAGATTGCATCGCGTTTGGGCGTCTTTGATTCCAAATGGCATGTTCCCACCATTATCATACAAGGTGTAATGTATTCTTTCCTATGCTTATTCAGAAATAGTTTTGGAAAATTCTCACTTTGTTGTCTTTGCGTGGTGGGTCTATTATAAATGTATACATGTATATACAAGCCAGTGAAGCCACATTATTAAATGTACATACATTTATCTGCATACACAAACAGTTGCGCGTTACGTCTTTGTAAAAAGAGGCTTATAAGGAAACGCTATTGTCAGCAAAGATCACATCACACCCCATCAAATCCCTTTTGCTTTTACTAGCATCCACCGCATGCTTGCATAACACAATGTATACATCCTGTGGCTTTTTCCTTTCCCTACTCTGTCAAGTGTATGACATTTCATACATACTTTCTGTTTCTAGTAGTTGTATTCGGTTACATGGTTTTACAACCTTTAAAAGACCTTTCGTCCCTCCTCGTCATAATATGTGCTTTTTGACAGAACTTGAAATAGCTTTGAACATATGTAGAGATCTACATGGTAATATATCTTATGGTTTTTGCTTTAACCACCAGGAACTATGTACCGATCCTGAGAGCCCAGCATCAGTTTTCAAAGGAGACTTCTTTATTTTGATAATGCATTTTTAGACTTTACTTGTGAGGTTCTGAATACTAACTAGAGACAAGAAAGAAAGCTGGCCGTATGTTCTTGTCAGATTCCTTGCTTTCTCCGAAAAGGAATTATGCATACACGAGATAAATTCACAGAGTTCAGGTGTCAAATACCAAAAGTTTGTGATGTGGATGGTGCTCGTAGCACTTATCTGCGATGGATTGGAGACGAAGGACGGTGTATTTTACATACTCGCTACGGCTTAGAGATGATATTTGAGCCGATTACGTTTGAAGGGTTGAACAGGCAAGAAAGGACTTACGGGTTGGTTTCAGTTTGGGATAAAGTCGACATCACTAGTGTTTATGCATTCCCTGTTTATTTCGTTTGCCCTAGAAGAACATCTTAATATATTTCTTTACTTTTGACTCAAAATTCTAATCCAGCTTCTTTCATGTAGGTAGCTTTCATAGGAATAAACTATTTTATTTATAATGAACTTTATTTACATGTATGTATATATGCACTTACAATGTTAAGTTGCGCATAATTTTCAAGAACTTGACATTCACAACTTTTTTGACAAAAAATAAGAACCAAGCTGAGATTTTTTAGATATCGTTTCATACAGCGACACCCATGTAAGATTGATTTAAAAGGGAATAAGAAAAGCGCACCGAAGAAATTTTTCCAAAGCTTTTGCTTATGATTTTAGCTTTTATGTTTAAAGAAAACAAGCAAGACACGGGCGATTTTCAGAGTATTATGAACTCCTGTCCTTGACGGCTCTTTGAATGTGCACACAAAAGGTCGTTTGATGAGAAACAGTAAGTGCTTGCAACATTGCAAGACAAAAACTCTTATTCTTTACCTACGCTCTTGATATTTTAAAACTGCTTTCCTCCTCCCTCGTGAATAAAGTCTTATTTCATATTGCAGGATATGTAGGGTGAGTAACAATACTCATACAAAGACGCTACATGTACATACATAAAACGATTTTAAGGCATATTTACAAAAGTATATTAGGTATAGGTTTGTTGCATCGTCTTGATACGAGTTTACATTTGCTTACACATGATAATTCTGTAAGATAAGCTTACATATGTATACCTTTTATTTCCTTTAACAAAAGTATATTAGGTATAGGTTTGTTGCATCGTCTTGATACGAGTTTACATTTGCTTACACATGATAATTCTGTAAGATAAGCTTACATATGTATACCTTTTATTTTCTTTATCCATGTCTCACGTCCATTATGCTATAAATATACTTTTTCCCTTCGCTCCCAACAAAACTACCACGCACACAACTAACTACTTTCCGTTTTTTTGTTGTCACAAGAAAGAGAAAGATCGACCAGTTGGGAATCTTTCCACCGCTACTTCCTTTCCCAACGTAAGTGCCTTTCTAGCAAACGCACTTGCACTTTTAGTTTAAATACATAGCTGTTATAAGAATACCTTCGTATTTCTGTTATTCCCTGTTCAATTTAATGCTATTGTTATCCTTTCCGTTCCTCTTTATACTTCTTTTGTGATCTACTGTATTACGTGGAGAAAAAAGCACAGGGGTGAAATCCTTAGGGAAAGGTAAACTCGAGTAAAAGTGGCAGTTATGCCGACATGGTTTAACTTGACTTGGCTCATCCTACAACACAAACACCAAACTTTCATTCATGACTCCTTACAGTTTCGCAAACTCTAGCACGGGAGATGTAATAAAACTTACGAAATCCCTAAAAACTTATCGAATACTAGTTTTCAGAGTGCGAAGTGTGATATTTACCTTAGTTAATGTGTTCAGTACTTAATTCTCATAGTTATCTTTACGCATTGTTATGAGGAATGAAAAAAGTTGTGAAGTTTGCTTACTGATTACAGTTTTGATATGAATCTTACAGATTATTGTGATCAAGAATAAAAAACGATTAACTGACAAAATATACACACACAAGAGGCATTCTATTTTTAAAAGTTATAAAAATTCCATTTAAAATTGTTGCTAACCTTTTCATTCATATTTTCAATCAAAAGTCATCTACTTGTGGGGTTTGCAAGTGTGTCTTTGACACACAAAATGTTTGAACAATTCTGTCAGTAGGGCCATAAAATGCATATATTTTATGTAGCTACGCAAAAGATTACATGGAAAGCCAGAAAGAGATAGAATGGTTTTTTTCTCTCAAATGGCTGCATTTATTATGCAACGACACTGCTGCACTTTTGCTGGCGACAAGAGGGCTCAAAATGAAAACAAGCGTAGGACGTTTTGAGTTTCCACAAACGAAGGGATTTTCTTTCTGATCCTCAGGGCTTTACGAAGTTGGTGCTGGTCGTGATGGTGTGTGTGTGTGTGTGTGGCATGTTCCCAGAATAAAAAATCGAACGTAACTCAGTTTGCTGTGTACGCAAAGATTGCACCATACAGTGTAATGCTCGATTCCGCCCCTTTACATCTCGGTGTGCTGTGATGGAAAATCAGCAGGGTTTCTTCCAATTATCTAGCTAAAACACCGCGTGCTTTCTCGCTTTCTTCCAACCAACAATGTAATGAAGAAATGGGAACAATAAATATGAATGCTATAAGTACAACGTTATGACATTCAAATCTAACTCCCATGCTAGAAAATGTAAAATGCAAGTAATAACAACGTTATAGTTGTAAGCTTTTGATGAAAGTATGAATGTGAAAGTAGGGATTGAAAAGGGAAACTATTGTGCATTTATTGCGTTGTACATCCGTCCGTTGATCACAATTTACATTTGTAATTCCTGTTCGTTATCTAGTATTTTCCTCTATCTGGCAACCGACAGACTGATTGCTGTATCTTAATACTGACTCTGCAAGTTATAATAATGAAATGCTAAAAATCAAATCAGTGGTACCAAAAATACAGGAAATTTTTGTGTGTACAGCAGCATACTTTGTACCATATCTCGTACTCAGTTAAAGTAAAATTAATTTACAGACATGCTACGCATATGTAAAACGGAATCAAAAGTACTAATGTAACGTGCTTTTCTTTCTGAAAAAATCTTGACTCGGATTTAGCCCACCACACAAACATTGATTGCCATGTAAAACGTATACATCTCTTCAAACTATGACAAAATAATTGTCTCTCAAGCAGTCTACGCTCTTAGGACAAAATCAGAAACTGTCAAGATCAAATATACTAGAGTTGACAAAGTACTTTACACACGTTCCTATTTAGTTCATTTCCACCGCTAACTAAATGCAATCTTGTTAACCAAGTTAATTTTCGTCGTGGCTGTGTCATTATAATCCTCAATAAATCCTAAAGGTGGAGAGGGGCTTCCACACAAAACTAATCATGAAAATTGGATTTTCATTTGGATTGCCTCAAAGTTGCTCTTGCTAAATCACTACATGAGTTACATTCACAGCAAGCATAACGCAAACAAGCAGTTCATGTAAATCTTTGATAAATTACAAATTTAAGAACCTGTGCTGTTTGATCTTTCAAAACTTTATCTTGCAAGCATATTTTTATTCGAGACCAAATCAATCGTTATTTTATTTCGAAATTTATTATTGAACCTTCTGCCAGCCAACGCACCTTTTCATCACAAAATATATTACTTACTAAACCAAATATTAAACAGTAATTTTGCAACTCTATTATTCAGCAAAAGAGCAAACTATACGCACAAACATGTTCAATACCTTTATTTGTAAAATACAGGAATTACAAAGCCGCACATAGCACCGATTCAGTTCGTTAAACTCTGGTAGCGGCCCTCACGTGAACCTTAATCATGCCCCTTTACCAAATCACTCTGCTGCAGTCAAAGTAAACCAAGTTCACAAGCTTTCTTATTGAGTACGGAAACCTAGAGTTTTTTGTAGAGAAATGGTACGCTGGCTTATACAAGGTAAAAGACGAGAGGTAGTCAAAGGTTTTTTTCATTTGTTCCTCCGAGCAGCACAGCCCTACTTGATCATTCTCTGCTGATCATCTATCCTACTTTTCATCCATCAAACGAACCGACGTACAGGGCCAAGGGACAAATGGAGAAGAGGGGAATCTCTCACATTGCATAACGTGCTTTTCCATTTGCTCTACCGAAATTTACAGGAGAGTCGAAGGGGAGAAGTGTGATATCTTGTCGGTGATGAGACAAGATTAAATTGGATATCTCATCTCATCACTGGTTGTGATCCGGGAATGAAATGAGTTTCGCGAAATTTTGATGTTTCTCCGTCTTGTTCCATTAGATGCACCTCATCAAAATCATCGGCACGCACGCAGACATGTTAAGCATGTGCATGGCATATTCTGTATAATCATGCTTAGAAAGGCCTTTTACAATTTTACATGGTAAATCATATGGACCCATTTTTGCAGTTCTTACACAGATCAATATTCGCAACGAAATAACATACATTTACAAGTGGGTTTATCCACTTGTATTACTGGAAATAACTATATTTTTGAGTACCATATATATTTTGTATACATTTTTACAATAGGGTTTGCTTTCACGTGTCGATTTCACAACGATGACGTGTTCTCAGGTGGACTATGTGGCGATACAAACTTATATATCATGCAGGAAACTAACAAATAACACATGTCAACTAAAAATAGAGGAAAGTGTCTACTAACCTAACGCTTGTGTTAATGCATGCAAGCAAGTGAATGTTCAGTAAGTGGCTCTTACTTTCTTCTTTATCCTTCTGTTGAGGTGGTCACAGTCGCAGCCTAGATCTTCATTACTGCTGCGTGTGTTCCTGAACCGAATATTTCATTTAGCATGCAATGCACAAGAAAAGAAAACCTGGCAGGGGTGTATGCGGGGATGTATATGCAATACTTATTATTACTTTCTGACTCCCACAGGAGGAAATGAAAATCGATAACATTGCCGAAGCACTGGATTTCGTAACCGTACTAGCGGTCACGCAAATCTAAGAGTTAATATACTTTCAAAGGACATTTCCATACAAGAAGTTCTAGGATAAATGACGTTTGCTACTACTTTTTCCGGTTCGTCTTTGGATTTAGTGCAAACTGACTCCCTGTAGATTTTAAATTATAAGAAACTAGAGGAGACCAACTATATTTTCAAATGACAACGTTATAATGTTATAAAGACCAGGCTATAATTTTGCCTGTGTATTAAAATATATACATACGTATGTGCTGATAAAAAAATATGCCTGAATGTCAAAACAATTTTGTTCAAGCCTTATGATGACGTAAATACGTAAAGTGTCACACTGGCAGCACCATTGTATTCATGGATAAACTGACATTTACACTTTGGCATTTGCAGGAATCTAACCTTTATCTAATCATTGCAGTGGAATGTTAATCCATTTTTAGGGTACATTGAGTGTACCATTTGCATATTGCATTCTAAATAGTATAGTCTTTCTCAGAAAAGTTATGGGTATTAGCAAAATGAAGAAATAATATATAAACCTTTAAGGACGAAATTACTACAAGACACAATTAAACCTTTTTATATACTTCTTCTGCTCATGCATACAAACCCTCTCTTCCTCTCTTCATTTCTTCGATTCTTCATTACTGCTTTCAGCATTTACGTATCAAATAATAATAACCAAGAAAAGTAGAGGATCAACATAAAAGGAGAAAAATCTTCTCCCACTCCCATTTCCACTTATATTCCTCTCTTGAGCTCTCTCTACTTATCAACTATATACAATAACAGAGGTGAATAATAGGAAGACGGCGTCCGCTCTTAGTTCGTTTTCGTGCTTTATGCTCCTTTTTGCCCCCATTCAACTCACCTTTCCCTTTTGTCCGAACGCTCGTCCCCAAGTGCGTGCACACGACCGAAGTCCATTAATTTTAATTCGTTATACGAGCAAAGTACAAACATGCCTGCTTGTCTCGCTTTGTACTTGCCATCAAATAAGCCTTTTATTGCAACAGACGAAATGGGACGGAGAGGAAAAGAGGGAGAGAAATTGAGACGGCAAGAGTTTGTGTTGTATTATCGTAATGCATCAACATTTTCTTTGTACACAATTCATTAAAGTAGTTCGTCATCCAATATTATCGTCTTACCGTCAACGTAGTATTAGTATTGGATCCATAGAATACAGCCATTTTATATGAATGAAAGAAAAGTACGAACGTTGAGTTACTAAAGAATTTACAGGATACATACGCATATAGAATGCAGCAGCATTGAAGGTTTGACGGTAGCGAGTCCAATTTATGTGTTACCTTTTTCATTTAAGACTCACTGGATCAATACAAAAAAGAAGTAGCCAAAAATATTCGTTACAAGACGAAGAAAATAGGATTTAAATAAATGCTGCAGCTCCATTTTCGTAGATGTAGTTTTATTCTTCGTAAATGCTTGAAGTATGCCTATGTACAAAAGTTCTAGCATGAAAAAAGTCATCCCATCTCATCAAAAATTGATGCGTGGATGATCAATGTGCATCACTCCACAAGAAGTGGTGGTATAAGGATGAGGCTTAAACAAACTTTTCTTGAGATTCAGTTACACACGAATGTTGCTTCATTTTCTCCTTCCTACCAGGTATAAACTTGCTCGACGCTGGGAAAGTAGGCTGTATTTAAGGAGGGATCGCATGGTATTTCAATCGTACGAAACTTTAACTTCGTTTCTTTTACCTAATAATCCAGCACGCTTTTCCCCCCCTCACATTGTACCTTATCTTACCTCAGGTAAAAATATCACAAATGTTGCAGTAGATTTTCTCGTTTCTCGTACTTTCTCCACCATACTTATAACTTTTCCATCTAGCTGAAAATAAGATCAAGATAACGAATGCAAAGAAGGGAGAAAAAATTTTTTTTGGCTTGTGATGTGATGTTCTGCTTTGCAATAGGTTTTTGGATGGATACGTGGACTCATACAAAATGCATGCACAGTAATGCACAGCAACAACAAAAGCCCCTTCTATATTTTAGTAAGGTTTGTAATGCACCACACAGTATGAAAACGTGTTATATCAGTATTTCGGAAGTCTTCCGTGTTATATGGAAGTTCTCATGTGGTCGTGTATATAAAAATGTAAAGTTTGTTGATTTAGCTTGTGTATGTATACAAAGGAAAGGGCTAGAGTTGTAATGTAACAAGCACAAGCCATAAGTTTGTATGGAAAAGCTCTCTGCTTACGAAGGCTCTGTTCGGCTAGCCGAGTGGAAATAAAATATTCATAACCTAGTTTCCAAATCGATTCTAATCCACTCCTGGCTTTTCTCTGGAACGAAGCAAACAGGAGCGGCTTGAGTTAAGGTTAAAAATAAGTTTAAAATGTGTGAAACTACATCAGATAAAGGTAGCATATGTTTCCTGTTTCATCTCTGCAATAAAAAGGCGTGTAAATTTTATAAATTAAAATTGCAACACAATTAGCAATTACACAATCTGATATGATCTACGTTTAACATATTACATCTTAAAAACTACAATTCATATATAGAATGCTGGTATACAAAAGATTATGAATAATTTAAATGATTGTAGATTTATATGCATTGACTTTATAATATAAGCAACCTACACAGAATACTAACGAATTATGCATTAATGCACGAGAGTGTGGGTGTTATCAAATGTAAGAAGCAATACAAAAGAGAAAGTTTATATATAGACTTAACTGATGCGAAGTTGACTGAAACGTTAAAATGCACATAAGGAAATTATTTTAGGCTGACGAATGCTCTTAAGTACTTTCTCCAACTTACGCATGCAATCAAGTGTTTTTTTCTATTCCACTTGGTATGAAATGATATACCTATAAACCTTCAAATTTTCAGGTTGCTATATGGGACTGGTTCATATAATTATTTCTGTTTATCCAAGTATACTTGATGTCCTGATGCAAACAGCTAGAGACGAAGCTTTCAAATGTTCAGTTATTTCCTCGTAAACATTTATTTTCAATGCATGATTATCCTGCGTATGCGACTAGTTATTCGAAACAACTCTTTCGTTTGAAACAAGCATCCTAAGTGTTTTTTTTAAATAAGGGAAGGTACTATACTATGTTTACAAAACCGGCTACTAGATGCATGAAAGATTGGTGTTTTATCAGTCATTAGTGTATATAAATGAAGTGGTGAGTCAGAACTTTTTTTTACTGGATTTGCCCCAGCAGAAGATCAAGAGCGTCTATGGCCTTGCAGGAGAAGCAGTAATGTAATAAACTTGGCCTTTCTGTCTATGGAGAATACTTCTTCCTTCATGAAGATAGGTTTTTGTTTATATTATAATAATAAGTTATGCATATCATCAATGGTATTGCTAAGAGTATTGTTGAAGACAAGTCAAAGCCAAGCATATATATACTATTAACTAACCCCATTTTCCAACTTTAAACCGAGCTTCGTCATATAAACAATCCCTGTGTTTATAAAAAAATTGACAAATCTTTTAACTATTTCAGTATACGAAAAATTGCAATACGAGTGCAAACAATAATGTACGAGTGTTGGTTTATTTATCATGCAAAATCGCTTGGGTTATATATAGCGCATGTTTACTCTAAGAACTCCATATAATTGCGACAAGTACACTCAACATTTAACTTTACAGAAGCTACAGTTTACCGACATAAAACTGTCAAAACAACGGTTGCTGCTAGGTCTTTCTGTCTTTCTTTTTATCTTTCTTGTGATTGTGCTAATAATTCTGTAGGTGTTTTCATAAAACGCGAAATACATTATAGCATAATTTCGTGGAATAAATTGCATGTTCCATATTCCATGGTTAAAATATAATAGTCATGATCCTTCAAATAAAACACTTTCTTTATTTTTATTATAGGGTAGAAAGGAAGAGAGAAGATTTTAAATTTTAAAAGAGAAGGAAGGAGGAAAGATGGGAAAGTAGCAGCACCCGTTGTTACGACAGCTTCCGCATCCCATTAGGCAACTAAACGGGAAAGGGAAGTAAAAACTATCCATAAATCTACTTCCTTCTTTCCAAATGTCCAAGTGACCACTCATACCACAAAATATTGGAATACAGAAGATCGCAGCAAGGTAAGAAATTCTTTGATATTTCCTAGTTTTTTGCATGTTTTATTCCACGCAATATTTACTTTTCAAAGTAGAAATTCATTGTGCGCCTTCTATTCAATATCCAATTTAACTGTTTAGTGTTTCTTCCTGTAATAAAAATTGTTGTACCTTTCTCTTAAACCTCTCATTTATTCAAACTGCTTTCTTTGTTACTGTCAAGTATCTTTCACTTGATTCTTCCACTCAACTCTATTTGATATTTCCAATTTTCCAGGGGGCAAAAACGGAAGGTACGGTGGGAAGCTCAGAGAGAAAGAAAGAACATCCAAGGGATAACAACAGCTTCTTCAAACAACAGAATCCAGAACAAACAGCATCAGTGGCACAACAAAACGAAGAGTGGAGTTAAAAGTGTCTAGAAATAAAAGGGAAAAGGGAAGAACGCTCTCTAAGCCGAGATAAAACATAACGTAAAGCCAAGCCAAGCCAATTGCCAAGGGATTTTCTATATATTCTCATACAAAGGCAGGCGTGCGACAGTAACTATTAACCGTGTGCTCCTCTTCTCAAACATCCTTCATAATATCTCTCACTGTAAAAACATTGGGACAAGTACGTACGGCAACGACACTCTGAAAATATATACATTTGGCTGACAACGTGACAACTCTGAAACGACAGCCACGCATTTGCTCATTTCCACAAGCTCCCTTGAGATTACCGTATATACGTGGAAACGGAAGATGCAAACCTCACTACAGAAACTTCTTGCTCGCATGGTGGTTTGCTAACTTAACTGGAAGCAAAGCTTGGCTTATTGCAAGACGAAAAGCATAACAGAACAAGATCCTGCATCAACATCATCAGTAGCGTGTCAAAACAATGGATGGGAAAAAATCCCCTTTACCGAATCGTATCTAATCAAAAGTTTGCCTCTGTGGCTACACATACATTCATATACGTATATTGCATTATATATTTAAATAGAAATATATAGTGCACTCTTTCCATTAGATACGCAACGGTAACATCCCTCGACCTTCCCATCTCTTTTCATATTGCACAAGCAAGAGAGAAATGAGAGGGGGAAAGTGAAGCACAGGAACATCAGCAAGACATAAATAAATAAATAATAAGTCTACCCATCAACATCATCATCTAAAAATAACTATCACCATTATTATAACACATATGTATGTAAACATATCACGAAGACAGGAAGAATGAGGGTGACACCAATGAGATGCTTAATAATGTTGCTGGTATTGCCCACCATCTCGAACCCTTGGACTCGACTGTGATACTTGTATATAATCTAGAATGATGTGTATCTCGACCCTTTTATTGAGAGAAGAAATGAAAGTGTATTGAGTGTTACATAGATTACTTCGAATCAACCACTACGACATCATCAGACACGTTTGTTATCAAATTCTTGTTACCAATTAGCTTATACACTTGTTATCTTTAAAGAGTAAGGAGGTTTTACCTAGTCTGGCTAAGTCGTAACTAAAAAGTACATAAATATATATTTACCTGAAGAAAAAAGTAATTTAAAAGATAAAAAATGCCGCAAGTTCCCATTTTAGGTTTGGAGTTGGCTGAGGTCAAGGACTTTGTCCTGACCAAGCTGGAGGATGAAAAGGCTCAGAGAAAGTTGGTGCTTGTGATTGTTTCGATAGCGTTGTTGCTCGATAACATGTTGTACATGGTTATTGTACCAATTATCCCTGACTACTTGAGGCAAATAGGATCATGGGAAACGCATATTGAAGGAGGTCAAAGGGTCACTGAAGCTCCTCGACAAATATTTTTTACAAATGCAACGGGTAACTATTCATACTATGAGCCACCACCTCAACCCAAAATCATTAATGGAGTCATTGTATATGAGGGGGAAATCGAAGTAATATTCCAGGTGACTATAGTAAGTCTTACGGCAGGCTGGAAGATGAAGACGATGACTTTGGGGGTGGTGGTCATCGTGTCACTTTCCAAGAAACTGCCCTTAATTCAACTAATGGTCCTTCCAATGTTAATCCATACTCCTGGGGTGATGAAGGAAATACAGGAATGGATCAGCCAGCTAATCAATACAATGCAGGTGCTGGTGGTGGCTCAGCTTCAAATCCTTTTAGAACTCAACAATAATTTATAGGGGAAGTATTTCTTATATTAAATTTGGGAATCATCAACTTTCTTCACATAGACCTTGTTACGAACTAATAATTCTTTTATCGCATAACAATTATATATACTAACAGTTTAGCATAAAAGTTGACGCAGGTAATTTATTTCATCCAGTAATATTTACATTTTCTGGGTATAAGTTGGCAATTAACTCGTTCTTTTTGTTCCTGTAAATTAAGTATACCATATAAAGTATAGTATAATAAGAATAGCTGAAATTATAGGAAACCTAAAAGAGAAAATCAAAATTAGAAAAGAAAAAGAAGGAAAGTTTGGAAGTGTAAATTTTATTCTTCATGTATTACTGCATCGATCCGTAGATAGAAGCATAATAAATTGACACCATTAATTACAAACAAAGGATGCATCACAGAGGTTGAAGCACTAAATGCTTATTTATGGGTGCACTTGTAATTGGAAATCGTTACTGGCTCTTGACTCAGAATCATCCACTGAACTTTTCAACTTGTCATCAAAAAATAATACATACCTTTAAAAACTACGGATCTTGTTCGGATTTTTGCAAGGGCAAAATCCATTTGGCTGTGACCGCGGATAATAATTTCATTGGTGCACTTTAGAAAGATGATATAGGATACAGGTTAGAATTATTTCATTTAAAAAATTTGATTTCATGCATTTATTCTTGGTTTAGAAATATTCAGTTAATATATTTCAGAAATTCTTGTTTATAATGGTCTATGCATTTTTCTTAAGTTGTTTTTGAACTCAATAATTTTGGTCATGGTTTTTTTCACATTCTAACTATTTGGTATTGCGTACATTTTGGTTGTGAGAATATTACTTCTAATGGGATTTTTCAAATTAGCAAAAGATTTATTAGATCGTTATAAAAATTATAAATAACTAGGTGTCTAAGACTTGTCTAGCTGTGTAGTATTATATTGCTGCAAAATTACGTGTAAGGCTAACAATACTTAAAGTTGTATACGTCTGGATGTTGCATCCGCAACAATATCAATCCATGGCGCATCAACCGGAACTCAAACATATCAAATCTGTACATAATCAAAACTAGGGTAAGATAATAATACATAGAATAATATTGTAGTTGACTATGTACACTACATACTACCCTACTTAAGCAAATTATTTTATGATGTATGAGTAAGCAAATAAAAATATGGTCAAGATAAATTATGACGTATCCGATGCATTTCTAGACTGATATGACAGTTTGGTTTAATATGAAGTGACAACTCTAAATTGGTTAAAGCATTGCTTAACTAAAAAATTTAATTTACACTGTTTATTCAAATTATACATGCTTCACCCCAAATTACTAAAATGATATTATTAACTACGTCGTTCATGGTACATTGTGGTTGCATTCATTTAAAAACATCGACATCCATTGTGAAGAATTTGAGCACGGATTACTAGATACACGTAAATGAGCATGTAGGCATTCGTAATAATCTATAGGTATGAATCTTAAGCACAATTCTTATATAGATAATCATAGTCGTAATTAGGAAGCAATACTTAAAATACAAATATTAGTATAAGAAGGCGGCAATATCTTAAGGAATAAGATAAGCCAGGAAGCTAACCAACCAAAAAACTAGTTACGCTGGAACCTCCTTAAACTTGGCAAATGATTCTTCGGTATCTTTGCTGGGGGTCCAGCTCATGTACCATAGTAGGTGTATACGCATAGAATAGAAATCAAAAATATATTTAGCTACTATTACTACTATAAATATATATCATTCCAAACTGTGTTACAAACTCTAGGTTATGTTTTACTAATGATAGAAGGAAATGTATTAAAAAGCAAGTACTTGATACCCTGCATGATATAAGTTATGAAGAGCATTTGATTTACATATGATATCTCCTTAGGGTTAAATCATTTGAATTTAGATATATAAACCTCCCACGCATAAACAGTCAACTCCCATCTTACTATATAGTAATTAAGCCATAGGAAGGAATGTAAAGCTATGTAGGAATTGGTAAATGAAAAAGAATTTTATTATTAAACAAAAAAACTACGGGGTGTATGATTGATGATGTAGTAAAATTAGTAGTGGTTATTTCAATAACTTATAAAATTGTAAATAAGTAACGTAGATTACGTGCTAGTGACAAATCTCTACCCAGAAATACAAAAGTATAGTTTTCGGTTTAATGAACTGACTAATTCTTCTTATGTTTCATTCTTCTTACCTGCCGTGGTCTTTTAGGACAGAGCAGTTGCGAGTGTTCAATCTAGTCAACTAATGTAATAAAGATATTTTAACTACATAGTAGACGTGTGTACGTTATTAAAACAAAAACTTAACACTGCTTCAACAAGCAAGCACGTTTATTGGTTTGATCGTTATTTTCCTAAAGCCACCAACAACTTTTAACTAAGATGCATACCGTAGTGACTGTTTTAGATTTGATACCTATGTATTTATGCGTGGTTTTTTTTCTAGCAAATCTAGTTTTAGTGCAATACTTTTCTACCTAAGAACTCCTGTAAGTATACGATACTGTTCGTCATCAATACACTCACTCCATAAAACCCCCTCTGTTCTTATTGATTTATGTGCGAACTCACATGTGCTTCTTTCTCGTATTTCACTTTTATTCAACCAACATTAATGATAGGGAACGTTGTCTCATTGAAATGGGTTATGATGACTAATACGCAAAAAATGTAAAAAGATATACATAGTAGCGGTAAAATTCCTGTGTTTGCGACAGGATAGTGCACAAAGTACGGCATAGAGTGTCCTAAATATCAATAGATAAATATGTAATTTATATTTATAAATATTAGATGTAATTCTTCCACTCAAAGATCCAACTGAGAAAGTAACCAATTGAAATTGGAAGCGTGGGTTAAAAGTTTACCGTTTAAGAAAGGTGAAAGCCATCGAAAAATCAATGTTTACAGAATCAGGGGCACTTTTACAGTACCCCTAGTCAACTCTGTACGTAGTGGTGTATTAGCAATATAAATGTTTCAAAGTCTAACTTTGTAATTTAACTGAAAAAAGAGTCAAGACGTTTGATTGTGAGTTCATATATTGTTGACCTTTTAAAATATATCGTCATGTGTAGATGTACAGTTATGTAATACTATTTTAAGATTGGAATATGAATTAATGAGTTTGTAGGATTTCTGTCAATGATTAATAAAGGGTTATGAAGAATTAATGAAAAGACGTGATGTTAAATTGAACTTTGTTTTATATTTATTTCGATGGTCCTTTCCGTTTCATACATGCACACATATCAATTCTTTCAAAATGATTTTATTAACAATCGGTAAAATTATGTTTTCAAAAACACAATTTTCCAGCATTGAAATTTCGTATTCGCGTTTGCATTGGTGACTTATTTATATCACCAAAATTTTCTTTGAATACAGTGGAAGCTATAAAAAATCACCATAAGCTTCCCATCCCTGAATGAATTCTTTCTCATTTTCTGAGATGAGAAAGTCTGGCACTTTAATACATTGTGAATGAAATTATCCTTGCTCGTGGCGGAAAGGGTGCATGGGAGCAGATCCGTTAATGTACCCCTGAAAAAAGATATAACATCAGCAGGCGGTCCTCTGCTGTCGCTGTCATTGATATGAAAATTGTGGTTTGGGGAACAAGACCAAAAGATATTCCATCATATCTTCTAACGTACCTTCAAGGAGACACGAAACAGTCTCAAAAGTAGCATCAAGAATTATTGCGTTTTGTTATAAAGCGAGTATATTGTTGGGTTATGTATACTAGGTAAGTTATTCATAGCCCATACTGTTCTTTCTGCATAAACCCTTTAGTATGACTCCAAATAGGCAGGAAAAAGTGTAGATGAAAAGCACTTTCTTCTACCACCATATTCCAATTGGATGGAAGATGTAAAGTGTATATTATGAAAGTAATTGTGTAAATGGAGCCGAAAATGTATGTCTACATAAATATACTAGCGTGGTGACTGTGACTTAACAGTTTCTCATATTATTATACCCTCATCTTTGCTCTTCTGCATTTCACTTCCATATTATGCAAACTCACTTTTCCAAGTTTGAATTCCCAGGATAGAGAATATAGTGAGACGTTAGTTTTCATATTTATGCCGTGGGCTGCATAAAATGCTGCGAAAGTAGAAAAATAGTTTATATTGTACATATCTTTTCACTATACCTTGTAAAATACATTCGAGTCTTCCGTATACTTTTACTGTGAAATATTTGATATTCTATTCTCTCTCAGGTTTTCTCCTGTACTTTAATGAAGATTAAAAGTTCTCTGAGTTGAAAGCAAAAAGTTTCTTGAACTCTATTACATATTACATTACATTTGCATAAACTTGGGTAGGTATGTGGGTATTCATGGAAGACAACATTTATTGAAGACTGCATGGATTTGTAGCTTTAGTTTAATAATCAAATCTATACTTTTAGATTTACGGAAAGATTTTTATAAACTTCACTCTTGTCGTATTATTGGAAATGAGTGCATGTAAATAAATAAACAATTATATTTCTAATAAAAAAGGCCCTTGGATTCAATATATCGGACTTAAATTATTGATTTTTCCCATTATATTTTCTTATTATGAGCTGATGAACATTTATACTAGACGAAGTACTGAAGTACCTACAGCAAAATTTTGTATCTTCCTGATCTCAGCAGTTTCCAGATACCTTTAACCGAACCCGAAATTATAAATAGATAACGACCTAAGAGCAAATTACTTCGTACAGTATGTATCAATGCAGCAAAAAGGTTTCCAGTTTGCAGAGAATGAAAAAAAAACGTAACTGCTTAATCAGCTTTCTATTTCTGTTGCCAAGACCAGTGGGCACACATGTCTCCTTATGTTTTTATACGATGAGCTCACATATTTATTCCACACTAGACACGTTCATCCAAGCTTGTTTTATTTGTGTATTGTAGAATGTAATGTTGGGAATGTACATACTACGTATTTAGCTCAGTTTCCCCATTTTTCTATAGATTCTTTTCGGATTTCTTCTACTGAATGGTTTGTAGAACAACACCATACTAAGACGTTAACGTAATCAACTGACAACTGAGCTCCCTTCTTTTTTTGGTTGCAGTAGTTATGTGGGGAAGAAATTTATCCTTGGTAAAGTATCGGATTGGCTTCTCTCTTCTTTTGTGAACCCACACTTTCTCCATTTATTGTTCACGTATTCCCCAGCTTTTATTTTCCCGAACGTAACCGCGCCACATGAGAAAGTTAATTCGCTTCGACACTTATTGCCACATTCATCTTGTGACAAATATCTTTTGTGACACCTTTTTCTTGTACTCTTTTGTATTACACTGCATAGGTCAGCTTAACTGATACCAAACGTTATGTATGTTGAAGTTTTTAACAGCATGTAGTTTGTCTTTCTTGTCGCATGGATAGCAGGAGTAATTTCCAAATATGTTGCAGTTGATGTAAGGTGTGGGTTTGATTTACCTATGCAAAATCATACATTTGTGAGTACTATAAGCATGTATATAGAAAATGCAACATGCGTGAGTGATTAATGTATTTAGTCATTTTATTTTGAAGAAGCTAAGAAGCATTAATTGTAAACTCGTTTCAATATAACAAACCGAAACTAATTAAAAATCCAGAAAATTAAGTGGTACTTGATGACCCTTAACTTTAAAAATGCCCATACTCTTCCCTGCATTCAAAAGCTGCCATTGTTTCTTAAACTGAATCTTTTACTTTACCAAATATCTCATATCCAAGTTGCTCATCGTATTTTGCATTTGTATATAATTCAGTATTAGAAAAGACTCGTTCTAAAATGAAAGACAAACTGACACTTTGATGATTCCCTGTGGACTACTTGCCTGGCGTAATTTGTTCCTTTAATCATGTTAATTTCAAAGAGGGATGTGACGAGCAAAAGTTCCCTTTACTTTCTCATCATGACGTGAGAAAGGAAGTGAATGCATCTCCTATAGAGAAAAAAGAGTCTGCCTCTCACTCAGTCTGATCATTCATACGCCTCGGTTTCCTCCACAAACTCCCCATATAGCTGATCTTGAGTCATCATCATTACTTCTTTAAATGAGTTGTTTATTTTGTACACATGCATAGGTTCTGTCGCCCCTGTACAGATCAATACCTGCTCATTAATCATAATTTGTCGGTGGAGGAACTCATTTACCAGTTGTTTTAATGTCAATTACTTAAAACAAAATTATTAGGCTGGGATGGGACTAGCTTATAGAAACATCAGCTCGGCAACATTGACATTTACTTAATAAAAGTGCACCAAGTTGTGCTCACAAAGGACGACTAAACACATTAGAACCGTGATAAAACTGTAAACTATTATTATAAGAATGCTGTCTCATTAATAGAATTAAGAGTTTATGCAGCTAGTTGTACTTAATTTTAATAATACACAGGTTCAACCTTGACTTACTACAATTAAAAGAATGGCTGACAAAATACATGAACCTAAAAGTAAACTTGACTTTTAAATTTAAAACATCAAGGATTGATCATTAAAATGTATTTTTTATTTAAAGAATTACTTTGAAATAGTCGTATATATTTGTCTGTGTGAGAACTACAGTAAAATTTAAGAACTAGCTATAAAATTTTATCTATGCATGTCGCATGTGAAACTCGAAAGTCTCCGTGCTCGTTCAACTCATTCTATGCTGACTTGTTAATTTCAATAGAGCTTGGTGGTGGTGTTGACTTTTCATCAATTTCAACAAGATAATACTATTGGGTTTTACAATCTTATAAACAAAATACCATTTGATAGAACAGAACAAACAAAATTCGAAGAACTCGTGCAAGGATATGTGAAGCGAAAGGTCAAATAAATATTATTATGTAGGTACCCATGCCCTCTCTTCTTTCAAACACGGATGTTATGCACATAGGTATCTAATCTTTTGATTTCGCTTACTTTCCGCATTTCCTCTTACTGCATCTCGGATGACGATGACTCTCTTGGGATTAATAGATACTTAGTATTTGCATCTCTTCGAGCATAAAGGCAAGTTACATAGTCTTCGAAATATAAACAATTTAAGTTTACATAATAGCACTCCAGATTACAGACACTCAGGAGGAATAGGGCAATGATAAAAGTCAACGTACAGATAAACGTGATAAGTTGGTCTTCACGATAGACTTAAAAACAATCTTGATATGATCGAAAGTTATTGTGTAATAGTTTTATTGTATTGTCTTGAATATTGCGAGATACTGGATACTAAAACGCTGATGGATTATATGCTACCAATGTAAAACAAAGACTTTACGCAACCGGATTCATGAACGTCATATTTGTATGAATATGATCCTGCATTCTATTAAATTACAAGGAAAGAAAAACAGTATAGGTAATTCACAAATAAAAATAAACTTTTCTCCAGAATAGGGAGAGAATGTAAAAAGAAGTTGCTCATACATTTATTTGCTTTTTGTTGAAAAGGTTTTTAATGATAAGATTAAAAATGCAGGGTTATTACGGCTACACGCGTATGAAGCTTGACTATATATTTTCAGCAAGACAAAGAAGATTATTATTACTAAATAAAGATTACTTTGCTTAATTAACATTCGGAGG
>JAHZNG010000352.1:0-14812 GCA_027744375.1 Orchesellides sinensis
TTACTTGGAGATGCAGCGGTAGCAATGTAAAAAGTTTACTTTTCTTTCTAAAGCCTTTCCAATGGCTCCCAAACGAATCACTGTGCAGTTAACTTTACTATTTTTCTTATTTTACTCCAAAAAACTTGTATACCACAAGGATTTTGATTTGGAGGGAGAAAGTATTCCCGACATGTTTGCTCTCTGTAATTGCATAATCCACCTTGATCAGCTAGCCAAGGTAGTAGAATTTCTTTGTATACCAGAGGGAACAGGTCAGGTCGCTCAGGCAAACAAGAGAAAGTATGCAGCACTTTCTCCTTGTTAACTCTACCATATCATAATGCAAGGGCAACCTTTCCATTTGCTTGCACAACTTGCTGCCTTCATCATATTAATATCTAATGCTACTCACCAAGAAACTCAATATGGCAGTCGTACAGAAAATCCTAAAGATTTTTTTTACTTTCCAAGGCCACTTTTGGTCTCTATGCGGAAAAAAGTAGACTTGGATCCTAGAAACTTACTTATTTCTGTATTGTGTTATTACCACTCCTTGTTCCCTTTGTCTGGCCATGCCTCCAGCCATAATCACAGTCATCAGTGTTATGTACGCACCTCATATAGGGAGGCAAGGCGGTGAGGCATGCACAATACGTATAGCTTGAGGCATACATTCATTCACCAGACACGACGTAATATTCTACAAAAGTGTGGATTTTCTTAATAATTTGCAGCTGTTTTCTAATATTAAAGCCTCTGGGGTTTATAGGTATGTGTTTCATAGCACTATATAGGTATCATGTCACGATAATGATGCACATAGACATACATACAATATTTGTACGGATGAGAGTGGGAGAAATGAAAAAAAATAGTAGTGCAGGCGGGAGAAAGAGAGAGAAAGCAAAATCCCATAAATCAATTTTGAGTTGTAGACATTGAGACAAGGGCGGCTCTTAGCTGTCAGTATTTGTAGCTTAATAATACATAATACTCCTCTTTTTTTATAACTTTGCGAGGCCCCTCTTGTCTTGCCTGCCGGCGGTGTAGGAATACCAAAAGAGAAAGTTGACGAAGGCTCTCACATAACATCATCAGACGTACATATTTACGGGTGGGTCTTTACAAATTAATACGTCTCGATACATTGTTACTCATTGCAAGTATATATTTGTTTTTTTCTACTTCAAACAAAACTTTCTCAAGTAAAAGTGGAAGTAATCATAATAATGACAATGTGAAAGTGAGCACATATACATTTATAGGGTGTTTTACACACATACTAATTTTTTTCTTTTTTATTGTTAATATAACCTTGTTTGCGCACTGTGCAGCAATACTATTACTTATTCTCAGTAAATCATAATCTCACTTGAAAGAAAAATGCAGACGTGAAGTAAAAGAGCTTTTTTTTCTTTATGAAGTTAAGAATAGGGTACTGCGGTTCTAATAAGTAATAATCGCTCTATGGCCATTGCTTTAAGCTGAGCTATTTTTATTGTTGTTTGTTGCTTCGTCATTACTATTGTTATTACAAACTATGATTGTTATTACTTTCCTTTCTTCTTATATATGTCTCTTTTGCTATATTTGCGTGCTCGTTATAATGCAGTTATTTCTGTCCATTTTCACAAAAATTATTGTGGAGAATGTGAATGAAAAGCGTGTGCATTCTTGAAAACTACGATACCGTCTAGTCTGCAAGTTCGGCGGCATGTCCACTTTGATTTTATTTCCTGTAAATAACCTTGCTATTAATTTCTCTAAGTAGAAAGTACGCCCGTTATATAGCTCAAAGTTGTATTAAGTTTGTTGCACCAAACGAAACTGCGTTTCTGGCAGCAATATATATATACATCTAAAAGTGCACTGTTTAAAATGTAATTGGGGAAACGGTGAAAGGCATAAGCACACAAAGCGATAACGATGATTATGAGATATAACGTTAAATGAACATAGATAATCGTCCCGCACGGGTCCCCGTTAATAGTTGATACTACCAACCATCTAGAAAGCAACAAAGCCGGAGTTGCAGTGCAACTTTTCCTATGTATAAACCGATGATAACGGTAGGAGCATAAAACCACAATTGTAGTGGAGCTACCGTAAGCAAAATATTATTACGTGGACATTATGGCTATAATTATCTTTTATGAACATCTCACCATAAATCCTTGGGAAGAAGAGCTGAAAATTTAGTCCATTAAGTTGTCTCTACTTTCATAAATCTTGACCTAAATAACGTACACAGAACAGAAAACACGTTAGCTATAAACGTAAAACTATGTTAAAGTCACTCACTCTCCCATGCATGTGGTTGTATGGGTGCACTAGTGGAGGAGTTACTTATTAAAAAGGGTTACAGTATTATTCTATTTGCTCAAGGCTGTTGTTTTCTTTACTCACACAACAGGCAAACAACCATTTTTCTCCGCATAATAGTATTATATTCTGGGAATAAGGTTAAACTCCAATTTACTAGGGTAGTAGTAGTAGTATGGTAGTAATAGTTTATGAATAGCTCGTTTTTCTTTTTCTGAATATTTGAATGAATGGGAGAAGCGAGTCATAAGACAATGCAAATTCATTGGGTCAGTAATAAACCATAGTCCATCTCCAGCGGATGGATACGGTACGTCTGGTTGTAGTTAGCATAATAAAAGTGAAAAGGACGGAAAGGGGAAAACACTGTTCCATATAATATTATGACTTTGCTTTTGGCTATTTTGCTATTTATTTCTCAGACTTTTGTTCCTCTTCTGAACGTTCGTTCGTGGTTAAGATAATCGTAAAAAGGAAGACAAGTGTGGAAGAGAGAGAGAGAAAGAGTTTAAAAAGGAAAAACTTTTGTTTGTCTTACCCTTCTGTTTTAACTTAATACACACTAATCTAGTTAGTCAGGCTTGGTCTTAAGTCTTAAACCCCGGTGCTATTATTAGTTTTGCTCATCAAGCCACAACTTGGTCGCAAAACAGTCATTGTGTCTTTCCTCTGTAATAAATCGTATGAATTAATGAGCGGTCTACTAAGTCATTTTTCTTGTTATTATTATCGTTTTATGAGAGTTCCCTTCTTCTCTTTATGGGCTAGCTAACAGGACTTTATTCATTTTTCAGTGATGACAGACAAAACCATGTAGGATATTATGACACAAGAAGCAAGTTATTTTTGTTTGATGATGATTTCACTTATTTAGGTTTACTACCGATCTTATCACACCCTGTTTACTTTACTTACGCAAGCCCTGCTAAATTGCCACTGGTAAAATTGGGACTAATCTATAAAATACCGTATGGTCAATTAAAAAGGATGTCACGGGATAAAACATTTTATCTGTAGGTCTAACATATTGATTTCTACTATAAAGTTACAATGTCACCTTCATCCGTTCCGTTAAACTTTTAACATGTTTTTTCTTGAGTGAAGTAAAATTAATCGAATAATATTTTGCAATTTTCGAGCAAAAAAACTTTATAGAAATTGGCATACAAACTTACAAATTCTCGCATTCACCAATTTGTGCCAGATTTGTGAAAATCAGGGGTGAATCTGAAAAGCTGTTGCATTCAGTTGAACTATATATATTCTTAAGTAGAATTATTAATAACAAAAAGCAGTAGAATTCTTGAGTTGTTATAATGCATAAACTACGCATTGGAACATGGAGTTGTTTTTACTTTCGAACACTAAACGACCTTTTCCTCCTTGACGCGAAACTGTTGGAAAATTGTTTCACCTACTTTTACAATGCTCTTGCGTAGCACCACCATCATCATATTTTCACTACCAAAAACAGTCAACTCAACTTTTTTTGCAGCTGTTAACTTTTCCTTGTTTGACTCGTATCCTTTTCGCATGGTACGACATAAAGCTTGAATTAAAATGCCTTGATGATCATCATGATACTATTTATATACCTACTATTATCTCGCACATTTGGAGTATATAATAGTAGCCGTATACAACCAACATATATAGTATCATAGTACGGAGCAGTAGATGGACTTTCTCTGATACTAGAAAAGGTAGTGTGGTAGCGGAAATAAAGTTGAAAAGTGAGTTTTTGATACTGTCTCTTTGAATGTATAATAAATGACTTGGAAACAAAGTTTCATGAATAATTTTGGGAAAATGTGTGAGACACATCTTTTCTTTCTCTCTGCGAGTGACACCACTGGCTGGTTGGTTTTGGTTACTGCCTCAAGTCCTTACCCGGGTGCTTGGGAAGCTTAAGGCGGTAGCATTTTGCATTTGCTGTCGTACTTTTAATCAGCACAAAAATGTTTGCATTAATACAGTAGTACAGTTAATGTACATTAAACTTAGTCTGTATATACATACATACTTGCGCATTCAACATATATGATTGAGTTGATTTAGGCTAATGGTCGGAAGAAAGAAAGTGAAGCATTTGTGTTTATGCAAATGTATGAGACACATCTTTTCTTTCTCTCTGCGAGTGACACCACTGGCTGGTTGGTTTTGGTTACTGCCTCAAGTCCTTACCCGGGTGCTTGGGAAGCTTGTGGCAGTAGCATTTTGCATTTGCTGTCGTACTTTTAATCGGCACAAAAATGTTTGCATTAATACAGTAGTACAGTTAATACACATTAAACTTAGTCTGTATATACATACATACGCGCGCATTCAACATATACCATGATTGAGTTGATTTAGGCTAATGGACGGAAGAAAGAAAGTGAAGCATTTGTGTTCATGCAAATGTTAGGTACAAAACATTTATGTTTAAGTTTGCACCTTCTCACAACGACTAAAAAAGAGACCACCAAGATGATGATTTACCAAGAGATGTATTATTAAATTATAGATTATAGACTTGTTGGACGATGTAGCTTCGTCAATATAAACCTCTTTAAATTATGCCTACATTGTGTATTAAATACTCATGTTACGTTTCTGGAGAAAATCATTCTTATTTACGTACCACTTTATCAGAAGCAGATCATATATTATGTATATTTAGTCTTAAATGTGATCACTAGCTCACCTCGCCTGGGCTGACTACATTATGTACATTTCCATTGCAGCACAGAACCGTGCATACATGTACCTTTTTATAAATACTTTGACTTCGCTTCGGCCATAATACTAGAAAATTGTAACAGACAGAAAATGGAGCCTCTTTGTTGATGTATTATTACGGCGAAAGCCAAAAAGAGGATTCATGAAGGAAGCCTAGAGAGCAGGCACACACACACGGCTCGCTTGAGCTTCATGAACATTTTACGATCGTGTAAATGGCCTATTTAGATCTGTTGCAGTGTTGCGGTGTGTATATGTGTGTACATACAGATTGAGCTGGAGAAATAAAAAACACACACACACACGGCTCGCTTGAGCTTCATGAACATTTTACGATCGTGTAAATGGCCTATTTAGATCTGTTGCAGTGTTGCGGTGTGTATATGTGTGTACATTCAGATTGAGCTGGAGAAATAAAAACAGTGCACTATTGTTATGACTTTCACTCACAGACACAAAAGCTTGTTTATTTTGTTGCAGTCTCCGCTTCTCTCTCTCTCTCTCTCTCCTGTGCTTCATTGCTCCATATTTACGGCTTATACTCTCAGGCATAATAATACATAATAATAAATCATGATTCTCTTCCTTTCCCAGCATCCACCACAGTCAAGTACCATTGTACTAGCACACTAATATAAGTTGCTCCCATACGCAACACTCTATTAGCTCGTCCTAAAAACGAAACTGCCCATCTTTCTTTCTCTTGAATTCAAGGATTAAAGTAGGTAATGTACAGACTACACTTTCACATGATGCAAGTCAATACTACATACAACATCCATCCAAAATACATACATGAGAGGGTACTGAAGAATAGGTTTTTGTATATATAATCGTCATGGGGTATGATGTGGAATATTGTCCAACTTGACGAATAGGCATACGTCAAATGTACCACTCAGTTTTCATTGAGCTAGGTCCCAGTCTCTCAGATCTCTTTTGAACATAATATTTTTTGTAGGCGAAATGGAATTCACAGTGGGAGAGGTTTGCATCAATGCAAACCATGCATAGTGTGTAAAGATAAAAGAGTCGTGTCATTTGTGTGTAAAAAAAATTGGAAGGCTTTGTCAGAAAATCCGCGTGTATATATAAAACTGCACACAAATGGTAAAGAGACGCTGCAGAGCTTTCTCCGCTTGTGCCCGCAGAATTGCATACATACATTGCTGCGTCGCATTGCCCTTGGTACCGTGAATTTTGCATGGGACATATGTACATTCAGAAGCGTTTGGATTGGGATTTTCTGTTCGTTGTATCTTTTGGCTTTGTCTACTTTTCCCTACTTTTGTCTAGAAAGCGTAATAATAATCAAGTGAAGTAGTGCGGTGGTATGTTTATAACAACAACACTGAAAAAATCTCGAGTTTAGTATTAGCCGCCATGCAACATCCCAACAAAGTTACTGTATAGCATACTAGTGCATTATCTAAAATGGAGTTTGCTCTTGAGCTCTTCGAATTTATAGTTTCGTGTTGTTCAACACTTTCTTATTCTTGCAGTATGTATGTAACTTGCATGTCTGTGTACTTCTTCAAGAGTAAAAAAGAGGATAAGGATAGGGAAAGAAAGTAGAAAGTAATTGATGGAGCTTGTCACTGACATTTAATGCAAGTGTCCACGGTTGAAGGACTCCCTGGGGCCTATTTTACCAGCATGACATCTTGGTCTTCTGCCATATCTTTTTTACTGAGGAATTCATGCATTCGCATTAATGCTCTTACAATTTTTTATGCTGTGTTGCTGCTCTATGTAATTGTAAAGAACTTTCAGCTTAAGCTTAAGTTTTTCTGTCAGATTGAGTTTCATTGCAAGAGAAATGAACGGGAGGGGAAAACATTACATTTTAGACTTGCAAATGGGAATCTTGTTTGTAATCCAGTAATTTTCTTAATTTGTGTAGTTAATTCTTTAAAAACAGCGTAACAAGCCTGTGGTGTGTTACTGATGGGCTATTTATTCAAGACTGTAATCAAAGAAAATTTCACCTTGCGACCTAATTGAAGATGTAGGCAGGGTTTTAATGATTTCAAAGAAATCTTCAAGGCCATTTACATTCCCGCATACAAATTTTCCTCAAATAAGCTTCCTTCAGCTGAACGTTGTTCTTTATCCTTTCTGTACGTACGTTAGCATTCTTTTATGCTCACAGCATGTGACCGAATTCCGAAATGAGCTGTGAATTTCTTTGGAATAAGAGGGACCAAACGATTTTTTGTATTTCTCTTTCGGATTAGAAAATACGGGATCTAAAAGAGAATTCCTCTAAGATTGAAATTCTTTTTGGACACATGCTCCCCACTCTGTCATATTACACACACAAAACTTTGAACTTGGCTCTACTTCTACTTCCAACTTCTTTTATTTTTATACTAAGCGACAGCTGTAAAATACGAATCGGCCTTTGCCAACGGCAGTGAAGAAATCCGCGTCTGAAACGAAATGCAAGGACAAGTTTTTAAAAAGCCAGCGTGCTGGTTTTTCTGAACTACGTTTTGTAATTTTTAGTATGCCGACGACAAGTGACAGTGCTAAAAGTTGAAAATTTTTCACATGCAGTGTCTGTTCCTTCCTCTTCACATTTCATGTATAAAAATACTTGCCTCGTGTTACAACTGCTATAAACTTACTATTAGCAGTTAAGCAAAAAGTGAGCAAAATTAGGTAAAAAGCGACCAGGCCAGACTATAGAAAGCATACTATGCAACAGACAACTTAAAGAAAGTACAACTTGAAAAGCGGGGCAGTGGGCTTTCTCTGAGTATTTCTCTGTGTCTAGAAAACGTATACGTTTCGATTGGAAAACATGTGTACCATGCAGTGTTGAAAACTTATATGAATACATATTCCACGTACACATGAAAAATATTCGAAACTCCAGACCAGACAGACACACTTTCCCAAAAGTGCTCTTCCAACTTCTATTCATACTATATAACAAACAGAATACGAGCAAAGAAAAACTAGCCTTTTTTTGGGTAGAAAAGCAGAGCAAATCGATTCTTTATTTTAGTTTTTAACAAACAGCAACACTTCAGCGTACTCAAAAAGCAAGCGGTATATAAATAGTAAGCTTAAGCGGCAGCATGTACACAACACACACATCTACTTTTTTGTGCAAATCCCCGTGAAAAACGAAAGGGAAAGGGGGAAGTGAAAGGCGCGCAAAAGTATAACCGAAAGAGAGAGAGAGAGATTAGTAGTCGGCTCAGGAATGCACAGCTCGACTTATCCATTTTTCCTCTCTTTTGCTTTCTCCAGCCATTTTTCTGAGTAATATGTAGTGTACTTACATATATGTGAAACAGTACAAACATTTATTTTGTATTTTTTTATCTTGACTTTCTTATCTACTCCTCCTTTTCTAATTCGATGCTGATTCCTACTTTCTCTCTTGTAACTCTGTAACTGTTGTTGTACATCACAAAACGCGCTAATGGTGAATGCATGCGCTGTGTTTTTCTTATGTTGAGTAGGTAAGTAAGCAAAACATGGTTGGATGAGTACATAAAGTTTTGCTACTTTAGGGTACTTCTTTGCATAAGAGTTTCCCGAACTTCGCTCATACCTTTTTTCCGTGTTTTGTTGTTGTCTCGTCGCACATCCGGTACTCTTTTGCCTTTGTTTTACAGTTAAGTAAATGTTAGAAGTCGTTTGTACGTGGTGTTACAAATTATATTTTGAATTATATATTGAATAGATTTTGACCTGATTGGTAATAAAAGATATTTGCTTCTATTTATTAGAATTCAGTAACATATTATACATTGTAAATAATTAATAAATTAGAGTCCAAGGGTAGATAATATAACAAGGACATCAAAGTGGCGTAAAATCAATCCCTTTATAAGTTGTAACTTGCATTCATCAGAAGTTTACGCTGTACTCATAACTGTAGTATGTGTATAATTACCCTCGAAATTCTATTTTGATATGAGCGTCGACAAGGCACCAACTACATGTGTGTCTAATTTAATCTACACATTGCCGTGTATTACGAAAATTATACTGGAATTCCTGGAAATCCTTATCAGGCTGATTTATATCCATTTACTCAAATAAATTGATAAGAGCTTTAACATTGTGTGCATTAACGTACTGGTTATCTGTTGTTTCAGTGACTTTAGAGTATTATCCATTTCTTAAATAGTACCCAAGTACGTCTTGTAAATTCTTGAAAATTTTTACTATCCAACCCATTCAGTTTACAATAAATTTTGTTTAAAGTACTTTAACCTAACAACGTAGCAAAGTCCCTTTGTTTTAAAATGCCAAAGAAAGAAAGTAAACTAACATAAACCCATCTTACTGCTTGGCACAACAACGACTCATTTCCGGGTTTTCATCTGTACTGAAAAAAAAACCCTCAAAATGTAAGAAAACAAAAGTAAGATTTTCCTTCTCCTTTTTCTTTCTTTCTAAAAGCAAAAAGAATCATTTTTTGCTCGAGTCAGCAAGCAATGAATGCAAGTTATACTGATGCCATTATACTTATATGGCGGCAAAAAATGTAACGATTATGACTATAACAGCAGCATAACCTTGCTTCAGCTGCACTTTTCATCCACCCAGAAGTATGACCATTTGTGATGGCCGGCACACGAGCCACAAGAGATTTTCTTTGTTGAGTAAAAAATGCTTGTTAAATTTTTCACGGATTTGTATGAGCTCCAAAGTATTTTTGACCATAAGCTATAAAAATGATCAGGCTTAGCTATACGTTGTTTTGGTGCATAAATACATTGCCTCTTGTCTTATACATCCCTGCATCACTTAGCCTTGGCCTTATGCCCATATCCACAAAAAATGCTTTTCCAGAGGAGGAAAAGTCATCATTCATCAGTATTCGGTTGAGATATTTATATGATCAGCAAAAAATACAACTAAAAGTTCCCAGCAAACCTTGAGAGGTGGGCTTAACAGTCAACATGATGAAATGCACCGTTGTTCCACGCACGCACACACGTACACATCTTTTTTAGGCTTACAATTTACAACCCCACACGCACTTTCCAATTTGTGGTCCGAAGGGCAAAATAAAGATGTATTTTGAAGGTCATCCCAACTGATCGTGATGTTGTTGGGTGTGCGGTGGGGATGATGATGATGCTAAAAACTGAAATCGAAATATCACGCGTGGGATATATGTACACAGTTTGCCGTCTCCACATGCATCATCCGTTCATAAACCATTTTTTCCAGATAACAACCTTGAACCCATGGAGCACATATGATCCTCTCCAACAAAAAAAACCAAACCCCAACAATTTTTCTTTTTCATTCGGGCAGAATTGACGGTGAGGATGAAGACGAGGGAATTATTATGTGAAATCTTGTTTGTGAAGGGATATCCATTTTTTATCCTCTTGAGCACTGTTAGTTTTTCTGTTACTTTCACTCTGGCTCGTGTCTGGGCTGTATGTCGCTTGCATTGCCGTAAGCCAAAGCCTACTTCATCCTAAGTTACAGAATAAAATCCATCTTTTCATTTTTCTGATTTGTCAGCACCTCATTTAATGAGCTTTAAGGCAAAAAAATTATTCGTATACGTATATTCTCCAGGATTTTGTTTCCTTTCCTGTAGTCAGCACTGACGATGTATGGACGGGAACTCCCTGACTAACACAAGTAGATAGTAATTCCTTTAATTTGTTCGCTCTCCAGAGCCAAATTTAAAATTCTAGATGAGTCCTAGTATTGGCTTAGAATAGTTAGAATCCTGTGTCCGTAGTATTATACAACAAGACATTCATGAATCCTGCTTGGGATCATGAAAAATTTAAAACAGTGAATCAGAGATCATGTCGCTGATGCTGATGAATGGGGACATTGTTGTAAAGAATGAAGAGACAAATATTTCTTTTGAAAAAGTCACCGCCTCCAGAAATTTTAACTCTTCCGAGAATCTAGTCTGTAAAAATGTTTGTCAGCAGTCTGCAAAACAACTACATTGTCTGGATTCTGTGTGTACTTTTAGGCCTGGAGAATTTATTTCTTGCTGCATGGAACTGCAAATCTATTCGTCGTATGTATCCCGTGTATTCACATAAAATGCTGTGTAACATCAAATTCTAAGCTAGTTTATGCAAATTACTCTGTTTAAGCCCTGCTGCAAAGCAAGTGCATTTAAATGAAGCGAAAAATTAAATTAAGTTGGGAAATTGACTTCATTTGTGATGACGTCAGAAGAATTCAAAATATAAAACAAAGGATGAAAAAACGTTTTATTTCCTTACTGCACTCATTGCATTTTATGGTGGAGTTTCACATTTTAAAAAACATGCATTTTTAAATGCAGTTTGGTAGCACCCGTTACAACTATGTTTATATCCGGTTCCTTTTTGTCTCGTTTGCTGTCTAGACTGTAAACGTGACTTTAGATAAAGCTCCAAAATTTTGGATCAATTGGAAGCTAAGGGAATAAAATTACGACGACGGCCTGCAAGAAAACGGATTCTGTAAAATTAGATTGTATAAATGTAAATCAAAAATGCAATTTTCACTTACTACGCAATACCCTACCTTACTTAACTACAAAGGACCTGGTGGAAATTAAAAGACTGAATGATAAATTTTACTGAAAATTTTATTCGTAGTTTTAAGGACATTTTCAATTTCCGTAGGCATAATTGAGGGGGAAAAGAACCTTGTTTTATGTAAATAAGAATGCAAGAATCTAGCGTGACTCAAATACCTAAATGTCACGTTTTGAAATGATTACTCCTACAAAGAATTGTAGTCAAACGAAAAAGGTGTAATTAAATACGCGTACAATATTCTTTTAAATGAGAGCAAGTGCGTGTAATTTCCAGACAGACAGAAAAACGAAATGCATTGCTTAAATAGGTTGTGTAAATACAAATGTTCTCATTGGCTCGGCGGTTTAAAATTTGAGAGGAACACATTGATGGTAAATAGTGATGAAGTGACGTCATTGATGAAACTATATCTTCGGCATATGATTTCATAAATAATATAGATTTGTGATTATTGCTAATATATGATTAATATGATGATGGTACAGTAAAAGTATCCAAGGCTAGAGGTGCAAATAGAAGTTTGAGTTTAAAGATATGTAATTGTAATTGTAATTGTAATTGTCTACAATTAGCAACCCATCTTGGTTAATTACGCTAATTGGGAATTATCACAAAAAACTTGGTTAAAATATAATAGCACTGACACTTAGAACAGAGTTATAACAATATCATACGCACTGATACACTAGACTCACGCAATGCCATTATTTTTAAACAGTAAACTACACAAATAGAATTGCTTCTTCAATCTTTTCCAGATCCACATTATCATCCTCATTGCTGCTAGTAAATCTGGCTTTTAAAATCAAGTCTTTAGCAGCATTCCTAAACACTGCAGGGGAGCAGATTTTTCTTATCTCTTCAGGCACTTTAAACCAGTATAGCGTTGCCTTATATTGTAGGTAATTACTACAGAGATTCCTATCAACACTAATAATATGAGCACGCCTTGTTAATTTCACTATGGTAGCACTTTCATTTATCAAATGGTTTAGAGGTGAGGGATTTGCTTTATTTATTGTTCCCGAGCAAAGTTGCAAGATTTTAAATTGGTGCATTTCCCTCACATATAGCCAGTTGATCGGTGATTGCACAAGGCGTTGACTAGATAGCAGAATGTTTTTGGCCCATTTAATAATTCTGTCAACAGGTTGCAGTACTTTCCGTGAAGCATCACCCCAAACAGCTGTCATGTAGTAGACCTGCGATAATATTAAAGCTTCTATAGCAATTTTAAGCTGTTCAGTAGTTAGCATATCTTTTAACGCACGCACTTTCCATAATGATTTGTTGGCTTTTTTAACAACATATTCAGCATGAGTGTCCCATTTAAGAGATTGATCCTTAATTAGTCCTAGCGATTTAACATAATGTGCACATTTAGCCATATAGGTACCCACAAAAATAACTTGACTCATCGCAATATCCTTGTCCCTTCGATTTGAATATACTATTAACTCAGTCTTCTTGGCGTTAATTTCAAGATCATTTGCCTTTAGCCATTCACATATATTATCTATATCCTCCATATGTATATGTAAAAATAAAAATATTCCATGTAATATTGTAAAGACGAAGTCTAAAACTCGAGACGAGTAGTAGTATGCGCTACTGCTGCATGCATCTACTTTGAAATGCAAGATTAAAAGAACATCTTTTAGTTGCATTGTGGTAGGTACAAACGGAAGCATCGTTGGATTTAAATATTTCCTAGAAAACGTATGCAAGTAAACTGCAAAGGCACACGAAGTATTTATGCAAACGAAACTCGCCTTCTTTTGATTTGGTAACCAGAATTCCAGGATATATTTCTTTCCAGGGACTTGGATAACACCATGCTTCTTCCTATTATGCATAGGAAAACTAACCGTCTTTCTTTGGCATCTTTTGCATCTAAAAGCAAAATTTCATCCTGGGTAGCATACCGATATGCTATACCCATGCTACACCAACACTGCATTTTTATTGGTGGAAATGGAAAGCGGCTTCAGCAATCCATTTTCTCGTGAGTGGAGCCAAATGGAATGTTACTGTTGCAGCTATTTATCTCAACAGCTACGATAGAGTTTTACTCACACACACAAAATGAGATGCATTGCCTGCTGAAGGAGAGAAGACCTGAGAAAAAATATAAAGTGCGAGTGAAAGTGACTACACACATATCGTGGTGTGTGCTGCTACTACCAGTAACAGCATTATGCGTATCTCTTGTTAAGCCCATCTCTTAGAGAGCTGATGCAAGGAAACAAAGCGTAATATATTGCACAACATATATCATACTCAAGGTCTATTACTCACCAGCAAAAAAGTGCCTTTCTCGCAGAACCGAAACCATATCCCGCTTGCATGACACTTTCGTGCACTTACTTACCCTAAAATATCTGCGTGTAATGTAAGGATAGAGTATATCTTATAATCTACATAAAAACCGAGTCCACACGCAGATAGTACTCTGCATCATGATCATCATCATATGAGTGGAAGCAGTATCATCTCCGACATCATCGTTAGCTTTAAAGTTTACCAGCCAGCTAGAATGGGATGTGTGTGGGTAAAAAATGAGTTCTGCTAACACAAAAGTCAAGTTTAGCAAACAGAACCCTTCTGGGATAGGAGCATTGCATCATATTATGCATGCATACATACCTAATATGCATAACGCTTTCTAAAGAAAGCCAAAAAGCTTAGGGAAAAAGACAGGGAACAAAAAAATACTACTAAAAAACGCACAAGTGCAGCTTTGAGATGAAAACATGTAACAGATCTCTCAGTGGCAAAGAGAAAGTTATATACATCAACATTTTTTTACTTTCTCTGTCTTGAGCCGAGTCCATCTTTTGCCTTCTCTGGTTACATAGCATATTGAACAAGGGAAAAGCAGCTGCTTTGTACTTACTCAACCCTTAAATATATCTGGTCATGGTCTTGGACGTGTCTATAAAAGTTTTTCTCTGCTTTTGTTGAATGAACCACAGAATGGCCATTACGCAATGAAAATGGAAGATGAGCATAAGTGCATGTAACTTTACATTTTCACAGAGTCATGGTATTTTTGTGGTGGTAGTTTCTTCAAGACGGCAGGCACGGGACACATTTTTTAGGATATGCATAATATTAAGGAAACAAATATATAGGTATGTTTTTGTGTATATCAGTATCAGTAGGTATAATCTTGTCTCCACATTTTAATGCCCATACTAAACAGAGTCTCCATTGTGTCATGCTATCATATAATGATAACTATCATT
>JAHZNG010000353.1:0-10223 GCA_027744375.1 Orchesellides sinensis
AAGGAGTCAAGAGGAAGTCAAAAATAAAGTTAATGTCTGCTCTTTCTTTCTATGCACTCCTCACCTTAAAAACGGCAGACATATGGCATCGTCCATACTAAAAATGGTCCCCTTCACTTTCCTATGTGCTGGAGCTTCTATGTACTCAAGAAAATGGATGGATACCAGCCAAAAAAAAACTTTCTCCAACTTATATCAGACACCAATATACATCTTGTGAGGCTACTATTTAATTATTCATAAAGACTACAAAATGCATTTTTTCATCCTTTCTCCTTGATTATAGGCAATTTTTCGGGTAAGGCCAAAACAAGTTGTAAAAGTGAAGATCAATGTCATTTTCAAAGAGACTGCATGTAGCCAAACCCAAGTCATGATGACCCACCACGACCACCACTCAACTCCAATCAGAGATACACAAGTACCTAAAATACATCGAGTGGTCGAATCATACGCGTTCACAGAAACATGTATTCGTTTTAAATCTGGTAGACGAGTTGGCTCTTTCTGATACCACTTGTTTAGGATTACGAATTTTTTCTTGGTCATCTGCCCAAAAGTTTTATTTAGCATTCTAAGCAATATATATACCATAACGCCCTCCTTATCCTCATCAGCTGCGATTGTACAGTTTCCGTCTTAACTTTATCCCTTGCTGTCTGATCAAACGGGAAAGCGGAAGGGAATTCTTGGTCATCTGCCCAAAAGTTTTATTTGGCATTCTAAGCAATATATATACCATAACGCCCTCCTTATCCTCATCAGCTGCGATTGTACAGTTTCCGTCTTAACTTTATCCCTTGCTGTCTGATCAAACGGGAAAGCGGAAGCGAAGAAGAGAAATCAACTGTTGTTGTTTTTTCGATCTGCCTTCCTTCCAACGCCACCTCTTTCCGTTGCGAATCTTTAGTTCTTTTTTATATTTTCACACAGTCCCCACAAATACCACGTCCATTTACAGAGAAAAAAAATCTCCGATCACGTCACATTACCAGTTTTCCCATGGATTTTGGCAGCTGAAACGGCAATAAGCTGTGGTTGAGGATCCATTTTAAGCCTCAACTCAGCCAATGTCATAAGAGAAAATTGCACTTTTCTCTTTTACATCCTCTTCCTGTTTCACCCTTACATATTTTCCATTTCTTAGACAGGAACTCTTTCACCCAATGTCTATATCTGTAGCATGGTGTCATGTTAAGTGTATATTGCTATTGCTATATGTTTTTGTTCACAGACCAGACCACTCAGAACCCGATTTAGATTTACATCAATGATCCAAACCGTTTTGGAAAGAGTACTTTTTATGTATCGCATGCATATGCATTACCATTGCCTTTCTATTTTTGATTTTGCTTTTATTCCGCCTGTTGGCTCGAATCCTTCTAACATACAATCAACGGAAAGGATTGGAGTGTTTTATGGTGACAGTGGTATGTATGTTACGCAATAACATTGAATAGATTAACAGCATCAAGCGAGCCTCTCAACTAACAAGTAAGTTTTTGCAAGTTGAAGAGATTCCATCGACCAATTCATCCAGCTATTTGGAACTATTTATATCATATTATAAAAGAAGCGTAAGTGTCTATTCATTCATGGGTACTGGAAGGAAATCATCGGGAATGTACTGCTGTAAGTATGCAAATGTGTGTGGACATTTGGTTGGATAGCTTTCGATGGCAAAGATTAAAATCCCTTTTGTGAATACAGCATCGTGCTACACTAACATTTATTTTGTTTCTTTCCTTTAAAACTTTGTAAGATTTTCGGTGGAGGGACTGTGGCAGCTAGAAACGAGGAAGCAGAAACAAATTGCTACCATACAATGCGGTGTAGGTATAAAATTTTGCACATTCATTTATTTTAAGTGCTGTATTTTGATTATTGTAAAACAAATAAAGATGAATGATGGAAACGTAGATTTTCCAACGATAGAATGTAATATCATGGAGGTCCTCTATTGGAGAAAGGGTGCCCAGTAACTGAGAACCGGGTGTTGCAACATCCGTCCCGTCTTCCATATTTGATGCAACATATTCCAGACATATCGTGTTTTAATGTAGGTTACACTGTGTCGTGTGGGCTGTAATAATGCAAGTACGTTTTATACTGACTTCCTGGAATCTTTCTCCGGAAAAGCACAATGTTACGGAGATACAGATGGCAATAGAAAATGAAACATTTGCATTTTATTATTATGGAATTGAATGACGTGTCCCATGGAATATGTATAAATACACAGACACGCACAGAACACAAAACATAACCACATAGGACGTAGTTCATAATGTAGTCAGCGTCACATAACAACGTGCAATTCTACTGATTCCACGTTTGGCATTTCAAAATCACCGTCATTAACATTATCATAGCCCCCAACTACCTAAAAAAAAGTCCATCTAGGAAGATTGAATCATCAATAACTATTGTGAAAGATCCTTGCAAATATTGCATATGAAATATATGGAGTTGGTATCAAAACATTTTTTATATGCTTCAAATACTCCTACTTACTCAAAACACATTGCAATGTGTCGTCCTTTAATGCCCTCTATTGTGTAAGGAAATCCAGTTTCTATCGATGATGCGACACGATGCAATACGTGTTACTGATCTACAGCAGGTTTTATGCCTAATCTATTTAAAGGTTATGCGGAGGAGTACGCTGTATATAATGCTTCGTATCTGTAGTTAAATTAAATAGTTGGAGGATTATGAATATGAATACAAATTGCGTGTATAAATACATAGATGAATATCAATGGTATTGTTACCTTGTTCCGTCCTTACAACAACAAAAAAATCAATCCAACTCTTTAACTCTTTACAAAGGGAACTGCATTTATTATGCTGAATTGGTTCCTAATCTAACAAAAAATAGTAAAGTGAAGCCTAAAAAATGAAACTAATTTTAATGAAGAACCAGCAAGATGTTCGTAATCCGTATTTTATTAATGTTTTGAGTTGTAAATTAAGCGACATGACGAAACTATGGTCCTCAATTAAATGGGATTTTTGTACTCAGTAAAAACAGTAAGTTGAAACTTTAAAGACCTTGTACCATGCCAAGCAAAGGCAGGGCTTGCTACTCAAGCTAATATTTCAAGATACATAGAGAAGAATAGAATAGGTTAATAAAGACTAAATTTCAATTTTACACTTTTATGACTCTAATAATACAAAACCAGAAAGTTTGTGATTGTTTGAGCTGTCAGATACGAACTTTAGTCTTGGACTTACTCACGTATGTGTAAGTAAATCACGCAGATTAATTAACTTGAAAATGAAACCACGGTGGGTTTTCAATAAATTGATGTTCCGTATATACATTATCTTCTTATTTTAAAAAAATCTTTCATCGCGACGGTTTGTTAAATCTCCGTTTGTAACGTACTACAGTGAAGTGGACGAAAATTTGTAGGCATTTAAATTTATTGGATAATTTTGGAATCAGCCTAACTTTCAGCTCAAAATGTGCAACTTTTTCTTTTGTTTTCAATGAAAAACTGACCATAATTGGAGTACCACAAAATTAATTACAAATACCCTGCAGACACTTTTTCGATTTCCATTTAAATTACAATTACTGGCAGCCAGGGTCGAAATGCATGCAATCACTTACATTAGATTACATGAAAGCCAGATGTTATAAAGTTGCGACTGAGAGGTTTTTATAGGTTTGTAAAATACTTGTTATTCATGTCACCTTCTCATTTTTTAATATAAACCAGTAACCGATTGACTACGATGTTTTTTTAGATATTAAGGGAAAGTTAATTAAACAGGCAGAGCATGTATACCACTTACTCGTTGCTTTAAGACAAATTCGAAAGGACAAAATTGGCAGATTAAGCGACTGAAGTGTCAAAATAATTGACTATATTGCTTTTTCCATTGCCTAATTTAAATGGTGTCATTCTGAAACTATTCAAAAAACATACATTGATCTCGCTTACATATGCGACCACGTGTATGAACATTTATGTTTATTTATTATTTCCACACAATTTTCAAGATTCACGTAAAGTTCTTATAATGACTGAAGACATGAATTGTTCGTTACGCATAAATTCACTTAAAATGACAATTATTAAATACTCCTTTTATCGGGATGGTTGCAGAAAATTTGAGTAGGCGATTATAAGTTGTATACATTAATATGTATTAATAATAACCTGTATTACAGAAAAAGATTTGCACATTCATTACATTTCCATGTCTATGTACAATAGGAACTACAATAAAATACAAAAACTTCACTTCCATATATCATGGAAATGTTTATTTAATTATATAATGGTATGCAGCTTAAATAAGTGAGATAAATTAGCATTTGTAAGACTTGGGTATATAAGAACATCAATATAAGTCCGTAATGAATTAAATTTCTTTCTTTGTCCGCTTCATTTACTTTTACTTCAATTTTATTGTTTGTCCAAAATATCCTCTTCACATGTTAGACCCGTCCAATGTTTACTATAGAACTAATTTGATACGTTAATAGTCACAGACAAGGAATTAATAATTAAAGTAATCCAACATTCATTACTTCTATGCATTAATTACAAAGACACTAGTTGTAAACGTGCAACTTGTCATATTTTCGGATTGGTTGGGTTGATAAACAGATTTATACGAGTATGAATAGTTTACGGATAGAATAGGAGACGCAAATTACTGTACTACGAGCCTATGCGCTGTACTTTTTTATTATTGAAAAATTTGAGTCTAAACTAATAGCCCACGGTGTTATTGTTACATAATTACTTTCTATTGAAAATAAAATCGTACGCGACCTACTAATACACCTCGCTTCAGAACCAAAATCTACACGCAGAGTTCAATGATTCAATGTTGATGTAGTTTCATATTATCTCGCAGTTCACAATTATATGTATCTGTAGATCGGCCATGTACAATTTCATAAACACGTTACAAAAAGCTACGTTCTATATCCTTCATCACAACTTACAAGCACCAAACCAACCCGTCAGATTAGACATCACTTTCATACCACAAACATACACGCAGGTAGCACCTAAGCATTTCATCACATTTCATTCACCGCAGTGAATCTGATACAAATTCAGACTTATAATTACGTATGCTATAATTAAGAATTAAAATAGAACATCAAATCGAGCTAAAAGGTTCGACACTCTTTAATAGACACACGTTAATTAATATTTTGGGACCTACTTTCCATGGATTTCAACCATACAACACTACAAATACAACATAGAATTCTGGAGAAAGTTTGGAGTACATTACATACAACTAGTTGTACAGTACAGTACTAGTTTATATACACTCAAAAATTTGAAACCAGAATTTCTAATACTATCAACTATTATACTGAAGTCCAGCTCGTTTCATATAGTCTTAACTAAACATTATTTACGGTTAATGTACAATATACTAACAAATAAAATTTGATAGCTTAACACAAAAGTATGTACCGGAACGTGACTTTGGATAAGAAAGAATTGAATTATACAAGCGACAAAATTTGCTACTCATTGACTTGAAATGTAATATGGAATTTCCTCTGACACGGTATGTTTCATCTTGAACAATTCTCCAGGGGGTAGGCTCGACACCCGATGTTGTTGATTTTGCTGCTGAAGCTGAAGTTTCTGCTGGTATTGCTTCTGAAGAAGCAGTTTCTTACGTAGCGCAGCATCATCCACGTCTGAGCAATTCTTCCACTTGCTTCCTTTGGCTGAGCAGTCGTCTTTGCTCATCCACTCCTCACTGAATTCATCTCCATCATGCCCTGGAAGCTGAACATATTCGCTTTTAATGAAAGAATTATTTTTCAGGTTGGGTAAAACAACTGCTCCACTTCCCGTTGCACACTTTATTGGAAGAAAAGCCGCTACAGCACCAAGAGCCGGTGTACTAGACGGTAATGCATTGTATTCAGATGGAGCAACGCTACCGTGTCTGCCAATTCTTCGTGGAGAAATTGCCCCGTAATACTGGGAATTATGATGAGCCAAACTTACTGGAACACTTTTTCTGCTCCAGTTCATCATGTTCATCTGTTGTTGATCATTACTACTTGTTTTAATAACCGGGACACCGGCATCATCGTTGTTTCCAGTATTCCCAGTTGGCAGAACTACATCACCACTGGAACTTGCATTGGTTGTACTGGTCGTTGCCTGCAATTGCTGAGTTTGGTGTTGTGGATGTTGTAATTGAAGCTGTGGTAGCTTGGATTGTTGAATTGCAGAGCCAGTTGACGTAGGCGAGCTGTTCCTCCGGGGCTGACGAATGTGGAATGGGCTCACTGTACACAAAGAGAATTAAAAACAAGGTAAAGGAAATTGAAAACTTGATCAATAAAAAACAACCCAACTGTTTACAACCACAAAAAAGATGTCGTAGTTGGTTTAGTAAAGACGAATACTTCGTTAAAGTTAATAAGGCTTCATAGACTTGGTTTTATATTCAAAAGTATTTATAGGCTGATATTGGATATTATGGTATATAAATATGTATAACGTGTACATTCATGTATTTTTGTAAAATTGTTTTCTATTTCCTTTGGGGACTTTCTCCAAACGTAATACTACCGTCGCCTCGATCTCGATTAAGACATCAAAAAGGAAGATAAAATGCTTCGGAAGGAAATTGAATTTAAGGAAACATTAACCAATGTTATTACTAGGGAAAACATGTTATAATAGTTTATGCATGAGCCAAAGCATGTATTGGGTGGAAATTTGACGAAAATGTTGTATTAATGGAATACATCTTCTTGTCAGCAGCCTCAAGCTTCATGAAAAATGAAGGCAAACAATGAGAAAACGAACGTACCATTGAAATCTACCTACATATATTCTCTTCTACAAACATTACCTATCACATTTTATTTTTTCTTGAGCTAAACCTAAGCCTTGCGTCAGCAGGTCAGCTTTCATTGGTGAAACATTAAACGTTTGTAAAGCATGCTTTGTGGTAATATTTAGGTAAATAAATTATGTAGACGGCATATGGTATCCATTTACATATTATGTGCTTTTACCAATATTCATTGTGCTAAGAACCTTCCCTTGGCAGCCCCCTCGCCAATTTTTCATAAGATGAAAATAGAAGCTTTGATATTGTCATAAATAACTGATGTGTTGGTAAATACACTCGTATGTCATAGTCATAATATAATATATTATCAATTTTTATGCATGCACTTGAGTGTAGAAAGCAAAAGAAGAATTGACCTTTGCTTTGCCATCAAAGGTCAATTCTACTTTTGGAAGCTCATTCGATATTAAGAGTTGCTCAAACTCTAGAGATAACAGAAAATATGTGGCTAAATTGAAGCAAAAATCAAGTGACTATGCCTCTTGTGGTTTTAATCAAGACTACTACCTGCGCCTACATATTATATGACCGGAGAGAATTCTCCGTATACTTAAATACTTCAAACAATTGAAGTGCATTAGCATTAGATGAGAAACTCGGATTTTTCGTGAGATACCATGTACGCCCACACATCAGACTAGAGAACTAAGCATACGTACAAATGGAGATATTCACGTGTTTCATACGATGGTGCTTTGGTGATTTATACGTTTATGTACCTGTGTAAAACGTATCTATCACAATTACAAAGCTTTATTAATTTGACTTTACTTCTTGTTCTGGAGAAGAGAATGGCATATTAAATGTACCGTATCTTCGTTCTTCTCAACAATATATCTCCTTTTAATTGGACAGTAGCATATTCTGCTGTGCTTGCTTGGTAGGGAAGATCTACTTTCGGTGAGTGCACATCTAATTTATTCCCTTCTCCTATGCATAAGCTTTCACGAAGTTTTTTCTCCGTTTCATTTTATCTGCTTTTCCTTTGTCTTGGGAGGATCACATAAAACGTGTGTAGCAGACAACCAGCCCGTTAAGACCTAAAATTTTTGTACTGCAGCTTTATAAATCTTTCAAAATAAACAGATTTGGAGCCATTGTAAATCTATTCGTTAAGTGATATACTAAACTACCTCTACTACATCGATAGCCGTAGGATATAAGGGGCATTTTGTCTTTACGAGGTCTAGTTAAATAGACTTGAAATCAGTATTATAACTATAAGCACATACAAGTTTTAATATAACTTTGTTTTAGGGATAATGATGATGTCATAATTACGCTGACTTACAGTAATGAGTTGGTGAGTAAGATCCAGATCTGAGATGACGTGCAGGTACTTTATTTGGTGACGAAAAGCTCGGACTCACAATTAACGGTTTCGTGGGTGGACCTTTAAAAAGAATGAATAAATGCGATTCATATTAATTATAAAACTGCAATTCGTTTGTTATACATTAAAATACAAATAAAAGTAGTGTTGCGCCACCACGAAGGAGTTTACTAACAAAATTAGGATATCACGTGATGAGCCAAAGAACCAGGGAGTTTACCATGCTAAGAACTGCTATCAATGAAAGTAGCAAAATTGCTATCATGTCAGCAGACCGCTCTTAATACCTATGTCAAAGACGATCCACATGAAATCCAATTTCTCTCGAATGGTTTTTTACCATGCAGTAAAACAATTTAGATAAAGCACGGATTTTTGTTTGCGAACGTAATATAGTAAATCGTTTGGGGATGGATTCCGTGCATGAATGATAAAATCCATTTTGACGTGACATGGATATAGGCTGGGCTGAGCATAAACGTATTACTATAATTTCCACATTTTTCTTTAATCAGTTTATTAAATACAAGCACCCGGCTAGTGAATCTCTGCAACAGCAAATTTCCCGTTCTTTCGCTCATTGTCGTCATCATAAAATATTCATACTTACTGGAAGTTATAGTTTCTTTCCGCAGTAACACCTTTTCTAACGCGGCTTGTTCCTCGTGAGCTCGTCTCCCAGTTGTGACAACCTTTTTGTAGACGAAGTAAGCCTGTTGGAAAAATATGATTAGGATTCATACATTCCTCATCAACTGAAACTTTTCCAATCTGCCAGTTGTCAAAGATGGCTTTTTCTAAAATAACGTTTGTTTGTAAAGCCTTGATAAGCCTTCCAGACAATAAAACAAGGACTGGGATTTTAGTTGAAAGCTGAACTGTGTGTGCGCCTTGTGTCAAAACTGAAACCATAATAAGCTGAAGTGTCGGTACAAATTGCAATACGTGCAGAATACAAAAAGAATAAACTATATCTACAGAGATTATGTATGTACTTCCACGAATCCTTTCGGGAATACCAGTTGTTTGCAAAAAGCTGTAAAGAATATAACGACGTCGTTCATTATGGAACTGTCAGCAAGGTGACCATGAATGGAAATTATCGCTCGTCTAACTCACATGCACTGCAGGCTAGAGCAAAGAATTCCGTAAAGAATTTACAGCACCCCTTTCATTCATTACTTTCTCCACAAAAAATCGTACCTTGCCACAACCTATCTTTATTCGTTACACAAATCACTCTCAAGGAGGCAGCCTTAACTATTTTTGGCGGAACGAGTAAATCCAATTACCACTGGCTCGAGACTAGAATGAAAAAAGGGAACCCCTCAAGGATTTCCATTTTTGTGTTGTTCATTCCAAAAAGAGACAAATATTGCGACTTTCATCCTGTTCTCCATCATTGTTTGAACTAAATTTTTGGTAAATTGTGGCTTTTTTTTTGTTTTTAATAAAATAAAGTAATATTGTGGATTTGGCTGCATGATTTGAATTTTTATTTCTTCAATGTACACGTCATATATTACGCAAAATGTTTCGTGCAGCAATGCCATTATTATGACTGACTGTTTTTATGACAGGTCTTATAATAACTTCCTCTTTTCGTGACTCATGAATTAGAATAGTGCTTTTAATTGATGTGGTAGTTATTTGGGCAATATACAGACCCCCATTTCTACACGATTTTGCGTCTTTTGTGAAATAGAACGTGCATGATTGGAAATAATAAGAATGTTCCTTTACAATATTTTTATACCACTAGTTGCTGGAGAAAGTAATTTTTATTCTTTTAAGAGCATTATGCTTATGCTGTATTGGGTATGACGCTACCGTTTAATTATACCTTGTATCTTTGTTTATCAATTGAATCAGTGGAGGCAGTGAAATAGTAAGGTTATTCTAAGATTAGATGTATGAGGAAGTGCTTATCTGGCGCTATAAGTGCTTTGAAGGGTCAACATGTGCCAAGCACAAATAACACTGTAATGGCAAGTACTAATCTAGATCTGGCAGGCACAAA
>JAHZNG010000354.1:0-10085 GCA_027744375.1 Orchesellides sinensis
TTGATATTCAGTATCTTATTTTCAAAAGTTGTAAACGTAACAGTTATACACATTTGATTGCACAGTAAGCAATAGTTGAGCACTCCCTTAAAGAAATACGATGCACATTTTTGAATTTTTATCCAAATAAACCCTGAAATCCTTCACTTTTTCTAAACCAATGTCCTTTCTTCAGTGTTTACATAATGAATCTACGAGTGATGTTGAACCAGATTAATTTTGCCTATTACATATTTTAGATTAGTATAATTTTTATACGTTACTTACTTTTATAAACCAAATTTTGAAGTAAACGACCACTTATCTTGTTTTCATTTAAATACTATATTTTTATGTGTTCTACTAAATGCATGATAGATAACGGATTTACATTTAGTTGGTTTGAATGTCATAAAATGCATGCAGGGAACGTTTGTTTCTGGTTTTACTTCTGTAAGTTTTTATGCATGGCGCTAGAAGTTATTTGTTTTAAAAGAGGTTACATTAAACTCTTTGGGTAATCAAAAATGCTTGGTTTTCGAAAATGTTATGGTTTTTGTTTGTGTTGTTTTTATGCATCATATTGTGTTCATCTCTACTCTGCCTCTCTTCATTTTTCTGTAATTGCCTGACATCCGCTGCCCAATACTTTCTCTGTCAATGCTGTCGGCTCTTCATGAACTAATGTGGTGGGTGGAATATGTGTACGTTAAAATCTTTCTGTACTTTTGTGGAACTCTCGAATGTAATCCCTTCCCTTCTCTGCTCCTTCATCGCATCATGTTGTTTCTTCAGGCGTGTGTTTTTGTAAGACATGCCATTTCAAATAATTAATCATTATGATTTATTTTACAATCTGTTTCAGTCTACACTGCTTTTCTGTTGGTAGATCAATTGATAAATCGAGTGTCATAGCTTTATATAAATATATGAATGAAATTGAAGCAATAGTAACCTAAAATTACTTTCTTGTAGCATTATTGTGGTGTCATAAATGTTTGTCAGTAAATTGCTTGCATGTTGTGTCAGTAATTCGAATTTGCTTAAGTATGTAACAAATCATGATCGCTTATCTTAGCTTTAGTAAAATGAAGTAGGATCCGCTACACACAATTTTGAATGTGGATCCCAAAGCATATTTTGGATACGTGTAAACATATTGTAGTTTGTATTTTGAAAGTTGCGATTTTTGATCCCTACGAATTTTTGAGACTGGGGGAATAATCTCACTTAATATTGCATACCAATTATGATATTATAGCAAAAGCTTTGAACACCAAGCTGGTACTTTATTTTTGTGAACCAAATTGGGAAATATAACTTTGCAAGACAGTTCAAGTTCAAGTAGTTTTTGTAAGCAGTTTTTAGGCAGCCTGTAACATTTTTGGACTACGTGGCAATGTTTTTTCTGCCACTGGCAATTATTTTGCATATTTCATGAACTGCATAAAATTTTTGAAAACAAAAGTTTGTAGTTTTTTAACAGAGGAATGCATTTTTTATTCTCGGAATGCTAAAGCGAGAAAATGTATAATTTTTGAAAACGTAGATTTGTAGTGAAAACAGTATTGTGTACATTAGTACAATTCTCTTTACAATGAAATAAGAGTGGAATGAACAAACTTTTTGAGTTTTTGATTTTTACTTTTTGGGGTATGCTATACTGAATTTTTCTACTAGATTTGAATGAAAATTTTTTTCGTGCTGGTAAACTGTGTTATGTATTTGTGAGCAACTAGTCAAGCATATTTTGACTGGATTTTGATTAGCGTGAGAAATATCGCTTGCAAGTTCAAGCCTCAGACAAAGGAAAGGAGCCCTTGTACGCTGTAGTGGATGTGGAGCTGGATGTGGTCGATCGAAATAGTATGCCACCCGTTTGGGAGCAAGCTGCTTATGGACCTATTTACGTCCGTGAAAATGTCACTGTTGGTACTGTTGTGACCTCTTGTAAAGCTAGGTATGTGGTGTCTACGGTTTGGTAATTGATTTATGTTGTTAACCTACCTTTCTCTCTTTTCTCTTTCTTCCTATGTTCTCCTCATTTCCCCTAAGGCCTTACATACTTTAATCGTTTATGTTTCACGAGAGCTTAACTGTGCATAATTAAGTGCAATGAGTGAGTGCAATAAAACTGGCATGAAGAGAAAAGGTGCAGTAGTTATAATATGTAAGTCTCATTGCAGTTGTAAATGTGTGGTAATTACGTGATTACGTGAATAATCTACAATTCCCGATGCACTGTTTCTGTTTGTCAAGCTTCTACTCAGATTTATAAATGAAGTGTGTCGTAATTATTGCCGGTATATATGAAGCTACAGCAGAAAAAATCAAGCTGCTTTCAAATGGTAGATAAATGTTTGAACAACACTCGTGGGGTAGGTGGTACAAATTTAGTTTTTGAACTTATATATTGCATTATAACTACTGCACCTTTTCTCTTCATGCCAGTTTTATTGCACTCACTCATTGCACTTAATTATGCACAGTTAAGCTCTCGTGAAACATAAACGATTAAAGTATGTAAGGCCTTAGGATGTATAACTCATATAAGGCAGGAAAAAGTACATATTCGGCCATTTATTAGAAAAATCATTGCTGTAGAGTTAAAATTCAATTGTATAACTTTGATATGATAATGGTACTGGAAAACCCACACATCATTTCCGACTTTTCCCTCTGATGTTGATGATGTGATCTTCTACTTTCTCCGTTCACTGCATCAGAGCAGCGTCAAAATTTTTTGAAATCAGCAATCAGTTGATAAATCAATAATTTAGAGTTTTTGAAAACCAATCAGTCAGTGAACGTTTTTACAGTAATGACTACGTTTTGAAATTGCCTATGAACAACGATTTGGTTTTTGATTAATCGTAATAATTTGAGTGGCAATTTCATTAATTTTTTTTGGGTGTTTACACTAGATAAATGTAGCATCACAATGAAAAATTTTTTGAAACCTGTTAAATTTGTCACAGGTTAGTAGATTTAGTACAGCATGTTTGGAGGTGATGTGTATGCTTCAAAATATGTTATAATATTTTACAGTGTTGTCTAATGTTGCTAAAAACTTGTTTACCATAATGTTTGTATGTCAAGCAATTGACAGACAAATAATTGATGCAATGATGTAAGTAAATGGATTTTTGAAACTAATTCTGCAGTTTTTCCAAACTGTCCGAAAAGACTTTGGTAAAAAAAATTGCTTTCACCATTCCTTTTAAAATTTTAAATCTTGCAAAAAAAAACTAAAGCAATGATGCTAAACCTGGATTACATCATTGCATAAAAATGTTTTGCGGTGCAAATTATGTCCGTCATATAATTTGCTATTTTGTACTGCTTAAGATTTACATAGTTGCATGCATCTTGAATAGTTTTAGCATAATATTATGTTAATCCATGTTGCATGAAGAATAAGTCTAAAAGTTCATTGTTCGATTTAATCTGAAACAATGGTTAGATGACTTTTACTCAGTGCTTGTGTGTTTAACGTAGAAATAGTGTAAACTGGATAAATATTTTTGTGAAATATCCAGTGCAACAGTGCATGGGGTTTGGGATCAGCGAGACTAATTGGATTCGACGATGTGAAAGAAACATAATTTTTGTAAACCTGCTTTCCATCGGGAGAGAAACACTTTTTTGTCTCCTTTAAACTGAACTGTTTTTTGTAGTTAGATAAATAGTACTTTTGATATTCCAGGATCTATCAACAATTTTTATTTTTAAAGCTTTTGTTTGGAATTGCGCTAATATCTTCTATAAATATGACTAATCTAAACAGCTCCGGAATAGAAGGAAATCCTACGGTGTTCTACCGACTTATACGAGGATCAACGGCTCAAACGAATAAGTATGATATATTCTACCTACAACAGAGACAAGATAGTGGTTTCACGTGGGCCGATATAAAAGTAAATCATCCACTTGACTATGAGACTAACAAAGAATATAATCTCACCATAAGAGTGGAGGTAAGTAAATATTTTTGAGTGGTCTTTTTCCTGTCTATGAATTACGATCGTGTTATGCTCAAAGTTTTACCAATTTAAAATACTATACATGCTGCACTATCACTTTCCCTGATTTTATGCTCATTTGGGCATAGCAAAAGTCGTTAAAATTTCAGATGTAACCTAATGGTTTTGCAATATTTCATCCGTTTGAAATGTGCCAGCGATAACGTGAATAATTAGATGAATGTGCCAATCTATCTTAGTGATACATGCGTTTTATACGTTATATACGTTATGTGAACCATAAGTATCTGTTATGCCACAATATAGTAGTATTTTGCGTGTTTTTCTTTTGTATGAAAATACTTCTTTGAATTGAATTTCCGGGTAGCATTAGTGGATCATGTAGTAAACCGCTTTAGGAATCCTGAGTTCTCATTCCCATCATGAATGAGATATCATTCATCGTCTCTCTCAGTGTCAGCATAATTTTATATTGTGTTGTATCACGAATGTATGTACATATCGTATAATCAGTCGGGTGATATAATAATTGAAATTCCTTGTCAATACAGAACAATGGGGCACAGCAGCTCGCTTCCGAAGCAACCGTTTACATTGTTCTTGAGGACGTCAATGATGAAATTCCACTGTTTACTGAACGAGAACAAGAAATGGTTGCCGAAGGGGAACCTGTTGGCACTCGGGTAACGCAGGTTAATGCTATTGATAAAGATGGAACTACGCCTAACAATTTGGTAAGTTTAGAAATGGCTCGTGTGTCTTCTTTTCTTTCAATATTATTATTGATGGCTTATGTGTTTATAATGAAAGTTTTTTATTCACGGATTTCTCAGTATAAAGACTTTAACATTAGATGAATTAATGAATAGGTACATGTTGTATTGATCATTAAATGAATAGGAACTGGATGCTGTGTTTTATTATGCTTTCCTACTTTTTGTTATTTTACTCTGAATTTTTAAATGAATTAATTAAATATCTCTATAGATTTCGTTCGCGTTAGACTAAACATATTTGTGGTGCTCATGAGGGTTTTTTTGTGTTTTTATAAAACAGGTCAAATACTACGTGGTTAACTCGGAGGGGAAGGATTTCTTTGAAATCAATGAATTTACTGGGGAAATTTTCACAAAAGTCGTGTTTGATAGAGAGAAGCAAGCAGCTTACGCTTTGGCTATTGAAGCAAGGGACAGTGCTCCGTCTGCGAGACCAAACAGTGGTGGACAGCCTAACACAGGTACTTTAAAGTTTCATGGAAAATATCCATCCTTCCTTATCTCAGGGAACCAGATGTGTGTTTCATGTAGTAAACATTTTCGGTTACAGATTTTATTCTGATACTTGTGCGTTTAAAAAAATTGATGTATTACATATATAAGAGGAAAGAGAAAGTTTTTAAGCGGAAGCTACAAAGGGTATATACAGAGTTGATTTGATAATATGTCTTTACGTATGTAAGCAACGCCTGAATTATACATTTTATACTATGCACATGCATAAGAAGGAAAAGGCTGAAGGAGATTTAGTGCGTTAGTCGATTCCTTTATGATATCAGGGATGCAGAAATTTTCAATTGAGTTTTTTGTTAGTTTAGCTTTATTTTTACACTCACGCAACCATCTTCGGTTGACGTTGGCAAATCAGCAGAGAGCATCAATAAGTTTTAGGAGATGAATGTACATGGTCTTTGCATTTGAATAAGGATTAAATCAGAAACAAAAGCGAAAGTTTTTCCTTTGAAAAATTTATGAATGCAGTGTGAATCAGTAAAGGGTTCTTTCGATGGGGCATTATTTCTTGTGATTAGAGTAAGAGCCATAGTTATAATATTATTTTAACTACTTGGAAAAGAATTGGAAATGAAGTGAAAACAAGCATAGAATGTTGTGTAGGTAGGTTTGTATTATTTTTAGGTGTAGGAAGATAGATGGTAAGCATATTAAACTGTTCTTGCTCTTTTAGGTTGTATCGCGATAAGTGGAATTTGGAAGAGTTCCAGTTTATGTTCATTGGCTCGTCCTTTGTGAAAACTGAATAGATATTTTGAAAGAAGCTTTCCTTGCATTATGCGAGAGTTTCTGTTTTAGTCACTCTTGAATGGAGAACCTGAGTAGACTATGCAGTACAAATGAATAAAAGAAACTAAATGAATTATGTTTCAAAGAAAAAGTGAGAGAAATGCAGAAGATATCTAATTTGTGAAGGCATCTGTGTGTGCTGTAAAGGGTTGACCCGTTGTCCCATTAAATGTGTTTTTCTCATACTATACTTTTCCCCAAGGTGCAAGATGTAAGGAATAAGTGCGTTTACGTCTTTACTAGCATTAAGCATTATAACTTGGGAGGATTCAAAGGAAATGAAGTGACATGGTGAAAGTAATTTTCGACGAAACCTTTGACTTTCGTTGTCATCAACGCATCTCTTAATTGGAATATTTGGTCAGGAGTAAAGAACCACGTAGTTTTAGGGTTTTGGTGCGTCAATACGTGTCACTGATAGCAATGTATTCTACAGTATAAAATATATTTGAAATGCAGAAGAATTTACATAAGTAATAAAATTAATTCTTGTACTATGCAAAGTAACTAGCTATTACCTAACAATGTAAAATCATAAATTTTGCGAGTTGATTGACTGAAGTATTCGTGTTTAGAGTTGATAACAGCCTCTTTAAATACGGTCACTTTTCCATTTTGATTTTCTGTGATTAATAACGCTATTTTTATGCACCAAATCATAAATAGATAGCTGGGTTTTGTAAGAAGCATATTTTTTCGTTTAGTGTTTATTAGTTGAAGCATCTGGTTTCGAAAAGTTACTGTATGATAATATAAAGGAAGGAAAGATGAAGGATTTATATGCAAATATGCGTCGAAATGGCAGAATTTGTGGAAGAAAAGTCAATAAATTTTCTCTCTTAACAGTATCAATGATTGCCAGGCTCACGTAATCTTTTCTAGTTAAGCGTATACACACGTATTTTACTGAAAAGCATGATATTAATGCAAGTCAGTCTTTCAGCTTCCCATTATTCCGAAAAAGAAGATAAATTCTTCTAAAAACATTCACAGTGAACAACCGCATATGCATCGGCAAAGATTCTAAGAGTAAAATTTAGTTTCCGTAAGTTTTGTAGTGTTTGGCTGTCTGTTGCAGTCTAAAATATATTGTAAAAGAGCAAAAGTCAACGATAATTATTAGATAAAACTAGCATTATGCACTCTGTGCTTTCTCCTCCAACTCTTTCACTCCTCGCCTCGTTGTGTCGGTCACATTTTATGTAGAAAAAGCTTAGCGAGCTTACTCGTGAGATATTTTAGTGTTTAATGAAGTTTGCAGTTGATGATGAGTATTGTGAATTTGGTAGATCAACAAAACTTATCTTTCTACTAGTCGGATACAAGAACAAATACGCTGTGAGTCAAAGGTCTACATAAATTATGTATGACACACAGCTGATATGTACGTACGTACGCATCCTGGAAAGCATGCGTAAGAGTTTAAGACTTCTTTAGCTGAGTCATCAAAAGTTAAAACTGCCAGAAAGAATGAAGTACGAGATAATCATGCAAGTTAGAGCAGTTGATGCATACAATCTGTATAGGTACACAAGTATCATGTAATTTGTATGCGTATATTTTAGACCAAAGAAAAGCGTTTGGGGCAACATGCAGAAAACGAGTAAAAGTTGATAAATATTGTGCATCATCATCATTTACGGATAAAACTGATATGAGAGTGAGTATATTAGGAAGGTTGTTAAAGTGAAAGTTTTTGAATTAGTTGTAATAGCTATATTTATAAAGTAGTTTAGCACCAAACTAATGTTTTGCTTGATGCTGTTGTAATTTTTACTTATTCAGCCATTTGAAGTTTTGTAATGGATAAAAGAAAGAATATTGTTGTGTATGAGAAATGTAAGAAAGGTCAGATGTATTTTGATGAAAGCTGTCAGATAGCAGACGGCATAGATGCACTATTAGCAGCAGTGTTTATGATTCCAAGCATCACATTGAAATTTTACTGGTTCAGTGAACTGAAGCTGCTGACTGGCATCTCCGTTCGGATCTTTTCATACTTAGGGAAAGTTTTTTTTTCGTTTTGTCCTTATGTTGTACTTGAGTAAGTATGCTGAAGTAGAAACTATTCGGGACTGCCGCAGTTATCTCTCATACGAGAAAATTTGAAAGTAATAATGAAACAACATACTCATGAGAATGTATTAGTATTGTTATAGCATTTGAGTAGCTTAAACTTCTTTTCTGAAAAGAGTGATATAATAGAAGAAAACTATGCAATATTGGCTCGCATCCGGACTAAATACATATATAGCAAAAATGGTAATTTCACTTTAGAAGAGAAAACGCTGTAAACTCAAGGTTTTATGGTGAAAGTAGCCGTCTCTGTTCATTTTATCGAATTCGCCACTTGTAATCTTCCACAAGGAAAGAATAGAGTGACCGGAAAGATTTCACGAGAGCATTCGCGAGGAAATGGGACGGAGAGTTTTCTAAGATTCCAAATATCTCTTGTCTTATGAGATATGCGAATGGGATGGTTTTTACTTTCTTGAAAGTTTGAGTGAAAGCTGATGCTATGTTGAGTTGCCGTTGTTTTTCTTGTTTGTCTGTTTTAACGTTCCCGTTTTTTATACAGCTCTACTAATTCTCATACTCGTCATCATGAAAAAGGCTCTTTGTTACTTCCAATCATTTGTTCTGCTTTTGTTTTTGAGTGAAATTGTAGAAACGCATTACGGTGTGGTTGTAAATGCATTATGTTATGCTTTTGTTATCGAATACAGTTTCTTCGGAATTATAAAATGGCTCCATTGTTAAGAACTTTCATAATACATATAGAATATGTATATAGGCCGTAAAACGTTCGTATAAAAAGTACGTATTTAGTTTTATAGCTCTAACAATTGCTTGAGAAATCCGAACGATTTACTTCTGACTGGTTGTATCAAAAGACGCAAAAAAGAACTACGATTTGAAAGGAAATAGTACACGATGAAATTAGGGGAAAAGCTCAGTTACTGAGTGCATACTAGTATACTATTGCCTTCCAGGCTGGGGCTCCATTTACCATCTCTGATAACAAAAATAATATGCTACAGTTACCAAATATAGAGAAGCCACGAAGAAAGCAAGCACTTTGCAAAGGATATATAAGTGAGCCACCTCGAAACTTAACTGCAGACAGACACCCAGAAAATAAAAAAGCGTAAAGAAACTCTAGCTGCTTTAATATGTTATTTTTGTCTTTATTCATCTACTTTCGATAGATTTCTTGCGAAATGCGATCTTCTGTCGTATAAATATTAAAATAGAAAGCCATAATTGCAATATACATTGGGATTGGATGTTACTGTTGAGTGGAAATTACATGCATATGTAAGTACATAAAAGTAAATGCATCAGCTTTGAAAGTTTTATGCATATACAATAGCCTATATCATATTCCATTTATTGGAATCAGCCACATACCTACTGCATACATAACAATAGAACAAATATTGTATTAGCTGAATCTGAAAACTTTGCGTTTAGTTTTAGCTACCACGCGTAAACGAATATGGTCATATAGTTTCTATTAAATTAGAAGTAAAAGTTTAACAATTTTTTATTATTTTGCGATAGTATGCTTTTCTTCCTCTTGGCTTGTTTTCGGGGCTAATGCATATGCACGTTGAACCGGTATAAATACAAAGCGCATGCATGCAGATTCTATACTTTTTTGGCTGCTGCTTTATTACAGTTTTTGTTGTATGTTGTAGACTGTATCTCGAGGGTGGTTTGACTTGGCTAGCATATTTGCCAGTTTAGTAGAAAAAATGATTCAAGTTCCCCTGATTTCGATTTCTTGCCAAGCTTTCTCCTCTCCGGCCGATGCTATCCTAAGCTTTCTCTTTCTAACCCAACACAAACTAGAGCTGTTTCATTCTTCTATACATATGTATTCATTTGCTCGTGGTGGGTTCTAGTTGCAGGAATCCTAGGATCGAGTGAGTGAAAGTAAGCAGTTATTTCTGAGCTGCAAGGAAAGCTGGATTCAAATTGTCTCAGCTCCCTTCAACTTTTTTCATGCTTTCTTCCCAATCGAAAAAATCTTTTATATTGC
>JAHZNG010000355.1:0-11503 GCA_027744375.1 Orchesellides sinensis
GACTCCAAAAAACCTGAATCTAAAGATGACCAGCAAAATAAACAGTATTGGTCCTGTTCATTATGTACCTACCGGAATCCAATTTCTAGTTCATCTTGTGAGGTGTGTAATGAAAAACGAACGCAACCGTCATTGTCCGTAAATTCCCTTTCGTTGACAAATCAGCAGCCAAAGAAGAATGACGGGGCTAAATCTTCATCTGGCTCAAAGGCCTTTGTATCGGATGACTCCTTTCCTCCAGCACCCACTTCCATCTGCAATGATCTCAGCAAACCATTCAAACACTCTCAATCAGTAACACAATGGCTTCGACCCAACCAGATTTACTGTGAGAGGGGAAACGAGAAAGTACCTTGGGTGTTATTCCGAACTCCCCTCCCATCAGATATTGACCAAGGCGTTCTAGGCAACTGCTGGCTACTGAGTGCCTTGGCTGTTATAGCGGAAAAGACTGAATTAGTGAAGCAAATGTTTGTGTCATCCTCCCCAGACATAGGATCATATGTCATTCGGCTCTGCAAAGATGGTAGCTGGGTTGAAGTCAAAGTGGACGACTTGCTTCCTTGCAACACTCACAAGCAGCTTGTATTTTCAAAGGCAAAACGGAAGCAGTTGTGGGTGCCACTAATTGAGAAAGCTGTAGCTAAGCTGCATGGGTCCTACCAAGCATTGGAGGCTGGTCGCTGCGTGGAAGCCCTTTCCTTATTCACTGGCTGGCCCTGTGAGAGTCTTTATTTGGATGCAGTCACAAGTCAGGATGAGGGACAGGATAACAACTTTGATGAAGATATGGCTTGGGCAAAGCTTCTCTCATTCCACGCGGCTGGCTTCCTTATGGGGGCCTCCTGTGGCCAAAAGAATGTTCCACAAGAGGAATACAAGAGAAAAGGGCTTCTTTCTTATCACGCTTATTCCGTTTTGGGTGTAGATGATTCTGGAGGATTACGACTAGTTCGATTGAGAAATCCTTGGGGGAGATTTAGTTGGAATGGGGACTGGAGCGATGAGTCACCTTGCTGGACGCCTGCATTAAAAGAGAAGTTGATGGCTTGGGGTGCGGCAGAAGGCATATTTTGGATTTCCTTTGATGACTTGCGGAAATACTTTAATTGTATAGATGTGTGTAAGATACGCCAGTCTTCGTGGCATGAAACTCGACTTTCTGGAGTTCTACCTTGCAGCAATATGGGGTCTCCAATTTCTCTCACTGTTTTGGAAATTACAGAAATTGACTTTGCCTTGTTTGTTGACAGCGAGCAGAGGAAGTCAAATAACGCTACCAATAAGCCTCCAGTCGATCTCTCCATTGCTGTATTTTCCACCAGTGACTCCCAGACTTTAGGTCAACTTATTTGCAGCTCAGAAAGACGGGTTGGCTATCATGTGGGATGCAATGCAATGTTAAAACCGGGCATTTATCTAATTGTGCCGTTAAGCATCAGTGGATGGCAATCAGACGTTACGAGACGATTCACAATGGCGTTGTTCTCTTCACAGCACATTCTAGCTGAACCAATGCCATCCTCATCCGTGAACCGATTTCTGGTGGCAGATGCTCTAATAAAGGTAGCAGTAAGCCAAGGACGGAGTAAACAGAAAGATGACGGTGGTAAAGTGAGTATTTACAAACTCACCACTAATTGGGCGGGGCTAGCTCTTATCGTTGAGAATCGGCACACCAACAAGTATCTTGAGGTGGAGTGCAACTTTGCGGAAAACTGCTTTAACGTTGAATCGACTAGGATGGCGTTAAAGACGGTGGATACCATCCCGCCATTGCATAGGTTACCTCTTTTATTTAATTACACTCGCTCAGGTGTTTTTACCTAATTTATAATTAATAATTGATCATAATAATAAAGAAGTGAAATATTTTTATTACAGGCAGATTATAATAGTGCTGACACAGCTAGAAGTGACTGAGGGCTACAGTACTGGATACAACCTAAGCTATAAAGCAGTCTCCACATGGAATCGGAATCCTAAACTTATGCATTCGCCCCCCTTAGAAACTCGTTCGGAAAGTCTTCATTTGCCGAGACCCATTTAATGTGCTTCAAACGTCATTTACTCTAATATATGTGATTTTTAATTTGTGTACAAGAAAAACTACAATTTTCTTCATTTTGTTCACGTACCTATTTGTGTTTCTACTCTTTATGAATATATTTCATGCATGCAGTATTCTAAATGACTTTGGCTAAGTTGGTCTAAAACTGTGTATTTTCTCTGCTCAACTTAATATTACTGTTTTTATGATGTGTGATATTAAAATAAGTCAAGACATAAAGTAATTGTTCAATATTGTACTTTTGATACACAATCATTGTGTGGACTTATCAATAAAATTTGTAAAATCAATTTAAAAATTACTATACGTAAGCGTAATTTCAGCAGTCTTATGTAAATCATAGTAGTACTATTATTCATGCATAAAATCCATCAATTAATCTCATCTAAGTATTAATTAGTACTTGTTTTAATCAACTCAAATCCATGTTGGAAACAAAATAGTTATTGCAAATGAAAATGCTATATTTACAATACTTTCTATTTGACTTCAGCAAAATTTGTAAAATTAAGTTAAAAATTACTATGCGTAAGCGTAATTCCAGCAGCCTTATGTAAATCATAGTAGTACTTTTATTCATGCATAAAATCCATTAATTAATCTCATCTAAGTATTAATTAGCAATTTATTCAATAAGAACTTGTTTTAATCAACTTAAATCCATGTTGGAAACAAAATAGTTATTGCAAATGAAAATGCTATATTTACAATATTTTCTATTTGACTTCAGCGTAAATTTTAAAATTCTTTAATAGTTTCCAGACAGGATATCGAAATTTTTGTTGAGTCCCTTGTAATCTTCAGTTCCAGGAATTGGAATTTCGTATTGAGGATTTTCAGGATCTGGAAGCTCATCTGAGTATTCTGGGTATACTGGACATGGTCGAGGTTTTGGCAGTACCGGGTAAAGACAAGGGCCTAAAATATCGCGCAATTAATTACATTACGTTTTCAATTTTATGTTTTGTTTAAATTCTGCTTTTATGTCTATGTTTATGCTTTTATGTTTTTTTTACTTACATTCAGCATCAATAACGATTTCCTTGCCAAGCCATGAGGTTCTAGACATATGATCATCTTGATCCAACACGGTCAATGGATGAATCAAAACAGACAGATTTCCATGATTTTGTGTATGCCTGTCAAATACACAATTTAAAAATTATAATTAAAATTCTTTTTTAACTTTGGATCGCAACTTTGGCAATTTATCTCAATAAGAGTGGATTTACCATGAGTGGGCTGCAGCATATCCAGTTTTATTACAGCACAACTCCCATTGTGAAACTGGATGAGGACCATCCCAGCCAATGGCGATCTGATTTTAAAGATATAAATTGACAAAGCATTATGGAACTATTTATAGACAAAATCTTGACTAACCTGGTTCAGTGAACAATCTGGAAGAGTTCCATCATTAATCTTTGCCCTGGTTGCCTTTCTATACATACGCCATAATAAGTTATTACTGTCAAAATACTCCTATTTAATTAGAATAGCATTTGTTCAATGCCCGTAATACTAAAATGCATACCTGAAAGCCAAGGCTTCAGCTGTCTTTGAAGGATTCACTTCAAAAAAGTAGGTATGGAAATGCCAGGCGCCAATCTCTTCTTGATAAAACTCTTGAGCAGTGGCTGCAGCAACAGCTCCTAAAAATACGGTGACTAAAATAAGTTTCTGCATTTTGTTTGGTAACTTTGTATTTATTTGCTGCTTTTGGAAGAATTTTAACTTTAAGTTACTAAATGTGACTGTAAATGTGGAGGCACGAGCCGACCTTTTTATACCAGATCGCCCGGGTCCTTTCCCTTATCACATGAATATTTTTAAACGATAAGCAATAATTGGAGACAATTAAGTTATGATGTTATGTTGACAATATGTGAAATCATTCAAAAAATCGTAAATTGACAATTAACAAGTGTTTTCAATGCGCAAAGCGGGTTGATGCAATTTTTCTTTTCGTTGACAATGTTTGGCTGTCATTTACCAAGTATTGTGAAATGTTCAATGGAAACGCTGGTTTTACACTATGTCAAAGGAAGAATCAGGATTAGAAATATAGATTGACTTTCCAATCGTCATTTAAGGAGGTTTTAACCTCAAGTAGTTTTTTCATTGTGTCGAACTGTTATCAAGATAGATAGACCATGACTATGATTGGGAGCTTTATATGATTCCACTTGACCACCAGTAACAGTATATACATTATCTGGCTGGATTTACCTGATTACCGGAGTGAAACTCCACAGCAAATGGACTTTGAAGCTGATGTAAACTAAATATAAGTTACCTGGCTCATTGGATATCAACGGGGTTTTGCTTGTAAATTCATGTCTCAGTTCAGAACATAAGCATATTTATAAACACCATAAAACTGATAATTTACAAGAAGCCTATCGACTATCGTATTTAATATAGTATTCATCCGTCATAACAATAGTCAACAATATTGGACCCACTTGACTTTTAAACAATACAATAATTGTATTATGCATCATCATATGTCATTCAGACAGGAACTTACTTGCACCAAAAATCATAAACGTAGATAAATATTTTTTGCTGTGCCTTGCTAAAGGCTTCAAAAGAAATCTAAGTTCTTCTGGTACTTTCACAGACGTAAATTATTTTACACCTAACTAAACGATAGTGGCTGAAGAATATACTGAGTACACAATTTTATTTTTCTCGTTTTGCTTATCTTGCCCACAAACCAATTCATTATAAGTAGTAGTATGTATGTACAATGCACACAGGATAAATTAATTTGGAGAAACATAACCCGGTCTTTACCAGTGAATTGGATTGGAGTATAGTGGAACGTTGTGGCTAACTAGAATAGATTCAGTGTCTACCTGATCTACCTGAATCTGAATGCTGCTAGTTATATCTTATATCTCCGTCAAAAATACAATTACATAAAATATTTTAGAATATTGTAATTGTAAATAACATGGAACGCATAAATAATATGTGTCGAACACTATTCCTGAAACCACTATGTTAAATGTTAAATGTATGCTGATTGGAATTTACATGAAAATTCATATAGGGAAAGTAGATAGATCATCTAGTTATATAAAGTAATCGCTTAAAAGCATGCTATTTACAAGTTTTCTATTTAGAAATCCATTGATTCATTAAATATTTATATCTAAAGCTTACTATTAATCGTCCGTAAATGCTTTAGTACAATTCTACCCTAATGAAAGCAAACCTATAATATATTGTACTTAGGATTAATTAGTCGGCTAATTTTAATTATTATTAATCCACTTTAAACAAGCGTATTACAAAATTACCTGATCATAACTTATAACAAATCTTATTAATAATCTGGATCTGGAATATATTCTAAGCAGTACTTAGTACTTAGGTGTCTATTAACCAGGAAGCATTATGGAGTCTCTCACACTTTTACTTTTTCAAGCCGCCATTGTATTACCTCTTGTCCCTAACTCTTTAGGAGAACATCTTAAAAACGCTATCACCCCTTCAACTATGTACTATTTAGAATCCTTAGACTACTTGGTAAGTAAGATTGGAGCCTGTCACGTGCACATTATTCACCAAGATGTTCATTTCAACTTGAACCCTACCCTACTCCCATTAGCCACTCTCACCATCCGAGCACCCAAACTTTTACCCAGCGACTACAAGCCTTCTGGAGTGTATGGTCAGAAAAATATATGGAAATTTACAGGGGGAGGGTGCCACTTTGTATCTTCGCCATTCTCATTCTTCCTTACGAAGATAATTTCATAAATGTTCACAATGATACAGTTACAGACAATCCATTCTTCACTTTGCTCTACGAAATACCCCAATTGTTTGGAGATGAGCAACAAGACAGAAAGTACGAGCCAGAAAATTTATTCATGAGTTCATGTTCAGATGCCAGATTGGACAAGAATGCCTGTGATTGAAAGACGACTTCGACATTTCTATGCCCGGAACTACCATAGTATTTTCCTTGGGTTATTAGAATGCAAGAGACAGGGCGAAACCCATAATATGATAATAGAATTGGAGAACCACTGCGAACAATTCTACTTCCAACTTCTGCTTCTTCTGCCTATTAAGCCCATCTTCGGCAGACACAACGGTCCCATTGGGGATTGGTGCTGGCTTGTTCGATATAAGTCATTTTATGAACTTGGCATGCAAATTGGACGACCAAAGTACTGGATGCTGGAATATGACAAAAGGTTTGGAGCAGATGCGGAGGAGTATGCTAATCAACGCAGTGTGTTTATTTTGTCGAGAAACAACAAATTTCTTTTTAGCCAGACCATCCTCCACATTTTATTTAGGGAGGACAATTACAATACATCTTTATTCCTTCATTCCTCTTTGGTTGCGTATTACAACGAATCACAACAAGAACTTTTCTTCTGGCCACAAATATTTCCGGAGAAAAGGCTGAGGTCACAATATCTTATCTCGTTCGGGAATCTAGAGCTTGCCCATTGGATCCACATCTATATTTTAGATGACGCCTACAACTTCCTCACCTGCTACTTCGCCAACGACCACATAACGTTTCAGTTTTACCTGGAGCCTTTTCAGATTGAGTTGTGGATGTCGCTGATTCATATTTTGCCCGGGATTGCTTTGTTTGTCCATTTGATTTTGGTATGGAGAAAGTTAAACAAACACGATTTTAACTCGTATTTCATGGCGTATTCATCAATGCTGGAGCATTCCTTTCACACTCCAGAATATCTCTTTAAAGTACAGTCAATTCGGATAGTTACTAGGCTTGTGGCTTCTCTTCTCGGTTTTATTCACAAATGCTTATAAGGGAATTGCCATCACTGGCGTGACCGCTCCTAGACTGAAGTCAGGCTTGGAAACGTTTTCTGACTTGGTGAAGGATGAAGAAGGGAATATTGAAATGAGGGAACCTACCAATGTATTCTATCGTATATTGACACCCCTTCTAAAGAAATATGACGATAAATGGAGAGTTGATGGGAGTGAGTGGTACCAGACTGAATTTGCTGACAACAGCAGTAGTAGCACTGAAGGAGTGATTCCTTATAAGGAAGGTGTTAACTGGATGCAGTTTACCGACGAATTATCTAAAGAATATATTCGACTGTTTTCTAAGACTGGAACAGAGCCAATGAGAAACCTGACATGGCGACTGTGGCATTGGGGATGGTATGTAATACCCAGGAAGCAAGAGGATACCCGGTATTCTTCGTTGTATGCAATAGCGGTGGAGAGGGAGATTATAAATTGTGATAAGCCTTACGTCTACGTAGATTATCAAGAAAAACTTAATATAGAGTATGAATATTTGTCAGGACATTACCACTACAAAACGTTTTTTAAAGGGAAGCAACCTTTACTGAAGGATTTTATTAACTGGAAGTTTGATAACCCAAGGGGCTCCAATATCCCGAGAATATTTAAAGGGTTGGTGGAAAGCGGAATTTATGTGGAGATTAAAGAGTTTTACAAGAGACATGAGTATTATGCGAGTGTCCGGTTGGACTTCACGAGAAACAATGTGGAGGAGAAGTATGAGCCAGTTAAGAAGTTATACTTAAGCTCCCATGTTCAAACTGTCTTTTAAATTTTCTTTGGTGGTATCTTGTTGGCAATTTTGGGATTTTTGTTAGAGCATGTTTGGATTTTTCTCAAGAAAGTAATTAAATACCTTTGTATGACAAGAGTTCATCCGTTTAAAAAGAGGAGGTTGAGGAAATGTCGAGTTTTTTCATGTTCAAGATTTCGCTGGACAAGGGGACGGCGCCGGAAGAGGAGGACTTTGGAGAAGAGATGTACGAGAGCAGTGGAGTGGAGTGGAACATTTCTGCCTTGACCTCTACATCTTAATAGTATATCCTTTAACCGGTTTTGGTTATCGACATGCACACACCAAGATTCTGTGAATTAGTTATGGAATATTGTTACTATTTAATGAGTTGCATGCAACTTTGAGAATCACCTATTACGTAAATCTTATCTAATCTGTAAAGTCATTAGTACGTAAAAGCTAACGCTATATTCCAGAGATACGTTAATCTTATCCATAAATCAAAGCCTTAATTTCTGTAAGTCTAACAAATCCTCTACCGAATGAGCTTCACTATTGGTGGAATGTTAGATCTAGATCATATAAAATGCACCAGAGTAAAAAAACCACCTAGAAACACACAAGCGTCCAGAGTTCAGTTCAGATGTAATCTCCTGCCATATGTCCTAGCCATATCTCCTCAGTAGCTCCACATGTTTGAGCAGACCAACATATAGCCGGATTGCAGCCAAAACATTGTGTAAAAACACAACACAAAACAAATATGTCAAAACCCCCTCAAAAGTTTCGGTTTTCGATTGACAGGGGTGGCACGTTCACAGACGTCTTTTCCCAGTGTCCTTCTGGTAAGACAAGGGTCCTTAAACTTCTTAGTAAACATGAGTCNACGTTCACAGACGTCTTTTCCCAGTGTCCTTCTGGTAAGACAAGGGTCCTTAAACTTCTTAGTAAACATGAGTCTTATGGGGATGCACCTACTGAGGGGATACGGAGAATTATTGAATTGGTGAGTTTTACAGACAAAAATCATGATTAAACAATTGATTAAAGTTCTTGCTTATTCATTTTGAACATATCTAATATTCATTCAGGACACTGGCAAGAGTTTGGACCCCAAAAGTCCAATTGACGGCTCACTGATAGAATCCATCCGGATGGGAACCACGGTTGCCACAAATGCACTGCTGGAAAGGAAAGGAGAACCTACCGGTCTTCTTATCACTAAGGGCTTCAGGGACCTTCTACATATTGGCAATCAGGCTAGACCTAAAATATTTGACTTGGTAAGTTAACTTATGAATCAATTATGAAATGATTAAGTCACCTATTTAATTTAAGCTAAATAAATTATTCTGGTTTCCAGACAATCTCCATCCCACCGCCGTTGTACAAGAAAGTTATTGAAGTTGACGAAAGAGTAATCCTTCCAAATGAAAAGTGCAGGATTGTCCATCCTCCAAACACTAAAACTGTTAAAACTTCCAACAACTCTGAAGTAATAATTTTGAAAGAGATTGACAAAGAGGCTGTGAGGAAAGACTTGGAGAGTTTACTTAACCAAGGAATAACTTCAATAGCAGTTGTTTTAGTGCACTCATGGGTGTATGACGAGCATGAGAAGCAAATTCGGGATTTAGCTAATCAACTTGGGTTTAAGCATGTTAGTGTGTCAAGTGAGGTGATGAGGATGATTAGATGCGTTCAGAGAGGCTTTACTACTGTGGCGGATTCCTACACCACGCCTCTGATCAAGGAATACATGCAGGTTAATCACCTTTTTAAATTTGAATTGATTTCAATTTTAATTTGATTAATTTTAGAAATTCCCATATATAATATGTATAACTTGATTTGTATAGGGCTTTACATCCGGTTTCTCGAACCTCAACCCAAATAGCGTACTTTTTATGCAAAGTGACGGAGGCCTAACTACGATGAGCAGGTTCTGTGGGAGTAGAGCAGTGCTTAGCGGACCTGCTGGTGGGGTAGTTGGCTATGCCAAGACGGTATACGACAAATATCAAGTTCCGGTGATTGGGTTTGACATGGGCGGAACAAGTACTGACGTGAGTAGATATGCTGGAGAGTTCATCCACTCGTTTGAAAACGTTACTGCTGGCGTTCACCTTCAGTGTCCTCAGGTATAAAGCTCTTTCAAGATTTACACAATTTTTTAAAAAATTCACAAAACAACTAATTTTTATACAAATTTGTTATAAGCTTGACATCCACACTGTGGCAGCAGGTGGTGGCTCAATACTAACATTCAGAAGTGGAATATACAATGTTGGGCCAGAATCCGCAGGAGCAACCCCAGGGCCAGTCGCTTACGACAATGGAGGACAATCATTGACAATCACAGATGCCAATCTAATCTTGAATAGAATTATCCCATCCCGCTTCCCAAAAATATTTGGTCCATCCCATAATGCGGAGCTGAACAGAGATAAAGTTGTAGAGAAGTTTAAACAGCTGGAGAAAGACATTAACGAATTTAATAAGACTCATAATTTGGCTCCAGTCACGGTTCCCAGTGCTGGTAAGTTATCGAGAATAGTTAACACTGATATTGTGAATGAAAATGAAAAGTTATAATTATTTTTTAAAAATGCAGTTGGGATATTCCTCGCTGACGTTGTGATTGAGTCGAATGAGCCCGTCGGGAGGACAGTAACTGACCAAGATTTCACCAAGATCGATGAGTACGTTGGAGTGAGGTTTAAATCAATGTGCTCAGAGCTCGGAAAGAAACTGAGTAGCGAAGGAAGCTATAGTGAAATAAAGTTTGAGACTTATCTAAACATTCGGTACAGTGGTACCGACTGCGCACTCATGATAAAGTGTGATGAACCCCGCAATTTGAAGTCCTTCTGTGAAAAGTTTGTGGAGGAGTATTCTAGGCAATTTGGCTTCAAACTAACACGGGAACTGGTTGTTGACGACGTTCGTGTGAGAGCTGTTGGTGTGAACCATGGCTGTGTTGGGGAGGAGGATAGGAATTCGGACAATGGGACATGTCCTTTATCTGTGCTGGTGCACTTTGACAGTGGGGCGTTTGAAACGCAAGTTTATGACTGTGTGGATGGCGTGTACAATGGGCCATGTCTAATTCTTGATAAACTGAGTACAATTGTGGTGGAGCCGGGGTGGGTTGCAAATGTTTCTGGGAGTGATGTTAAACTGGAAATTTGTTGGCGATGGGGGAGTTGTGAAAGCTAGGAGTTACGAGTTGGACAGCATTATGCTTAGTGTGTTCTCTCATAGGTTTATGAGTATTGCTGAGCAGATGGGCAGAATACTTGAGAGGACTTCAGTCAGCACTAATATCAAAGAGAGGTTGGATTTCAGTTGTGCTATCTTTGGGCCGGATGGAGGGTTAGTTGATTTGGTTTTATAATTTTAAGCTTTAGAACGATATTAATCATATGGCATATGCGTTAACACTATTTCTACTATTCTATCTTTAGGTTAGTCAGTAACGCTCCACATATTCCGGTACATCTTGGAGCCATCGGCGAAGCTGTTCAGTATCAGGTAAAATTATGGGGATAGTACGTTTGAAACACAGTCAGTTGTTAAATATTATAAAATGTGTATGATAATATAAAAAATTCTGCGATATCGTAGCTCCGTGTCGCCAGCGCCTGTGAATGCCAAGAGTGCAGACCCGGGTCTAAACAAGGTAATGTTCCTTGTTCTAAATTGCATCCCGGTGATGTGATATTATCTAACCATCCTGTCGCTGGAGGATCCCACTTGCCGGATTTGACTGTAATCACTCCTGTTTTCCAGTAAGTAATTCTTTCTGACATTCTTTTCCGCATATGTATCATGTGACCAATAAACTTAGTTTAATCTTAAACTCAATCGTATGTTTT
>JAHZNG010000356.1:0-27435 GCA_027744375.1 Orchesellides sinensis
GAGATTGCGAAGCCCTTGATCGTTTACACGAACGGAATGAGATACATCGAGATGGGACAGGAAGGGACAGTTTATGCCTAAAATACGTAAAGTATGATTTTCTGCTCCGCTTAGTAAAGTCACCTTAGTCAGGGATCTAGCTTGTGCCAAAATATTGGGCAGCTTGGATTGCTTAATTGTATCCCTTGCAATTGAAATTGTAAACTCTTTCAGTTCCGATGGCTTAGACCATAATAAAATCTTATAAAGTTGATCACAATTAGCAACATTTAAGTTGAATTTCTTGGCTGCACCTTGCGACCAAGTTAGCCTATTGTCTTTCACGTAACATCCAAATCCCAATCTAAATTATGCCAAACATAAAGCGATTTATTTTATATGCTAGTCTTTATCTATGTCTTTTAAACTATTTTATATATAATATAATTTGACCGGAATGGTCCTAGTAAATCCACATTTTGTCGAGCCACTTCTTTAGGCTCAAACATGTCTAAAATGTTCAGGGTGATGTTCACTCCAATGAGCTGATCTACGGCTTTGTCAAGCACCCGGTTTTGGAGACAGACGGGTAGGTTCCTATGTAAGTACTCCCGTAAAGACTTTTTCTCCCTGGAGTTCCTAGCACTGCTAATTTCCATCTTTTCTCCTGTTTTAGACAGTAAGCTAACTACAGCATTTAAGCATTGGTCCTCAAGCCGAATAGGCAGGTTAACTTTGGGGTACCACCTAAGGGATTCCTTAGGTTTATACATAGTGACTGCTTCACTGGTAGACATACAGATTTTTATCGTAGACAGGGGTTCCTAAAGGGTTTATATGAAGCCTTCTTAAATTGCTTAAAAGTTTGTGAGTACACGGTTTCTAATTTTCGTAGATTATGTCTAAAAACTTTTTTGCTGCAAAGTGCAAATTAAAACTTTAAAAAAAGAATTTCAAAGCAATTTCTGCAGTATATAGAAGAACTATAGTGACAAGTTAGGATTTTTTAGACTAAACCGATTGCGATTCCATCCAGCTCATTTACGTGTATGACTTCATTAACTTATCATCCTATATAATATGTAGGTATTTATACAATGCTGACAATAAATGCACACTGTAAACTGTATGCACAAATGCAATATGGATAATCAATCTTAAATAAATGCGTAGAGTTGACAAAGTTTTAATATTTGTAAATGTATATTCGTTAACATACGGCATACATAAGGCTTATTGTACGATCTTAAAAATATCATAATAGTTAAGAGAATGGTAGTTTTTAATTAAAAAATTTCATAGTGAATTTACGTCATATTACGTGAATTAGGTTTTTTAAGACTGACTTGGTTTTTGTATCATAGTTTATGGAAGGATGTGGTGCACTAGTTCCTTAGTCCCTTACTAATCTGCACCTTAGACATCCGAATGATCATTCGGCTGATCTTTGTTACTAAAGCTTGCTATAATAAGTAATTCATGAAAATTGGCGTCAATGAAAACATCTCATCATCTCATCTCATATTTGTAAACATACACTACAATTGTGTTTTCATTACATGAGGGTCTTTTCCTGTTTTCGTCTTCATGCTTAATAGATTCATGACTGGCAGACTTCTCTTTCAAATCATCCATAAGTACGGATGAGCTTAATCGCTTTTTCGCTTCCTCGCTAGCAGAATTTTTATTTTTGTTTCCTTGTAAGATTGCAGTATCACTTACAGCCTTCTTGGCTTCTGGTTCTACTTCGTCGTTTTCAATATCTTGTCCGAACTCATCTTGTTCAAACTCTTCGAATGCATTAACTCTCAACACTTGTTTAATAATGCCCCTGATTGCAATACGGTCAACAATATTATAATATGTATATGGATTTAAAAACCTTAGTTGCCATTACAAAATTTTATATACGTAATTACCATACGTCCTGTGGAACCTTAAAGTCCGTCCACCCTGAGAAAATCAGAAATTATATTCTATAATTTATATAATTCTCCATATATATAAGTTTCGCCTGACTTTCGAAGCTGGATAAAAAACATTCTTCTCAATCAAAACAATTACCTGTCCTAAACACCTCATCCGGATCCACTAAAGGATCGCTTGGTTTTAACAAGTAATACTGTCAATGAAATCAATAAAAGATTGAAGCTATGTACGGCTTGATTTTTAGTTTTGCGTAATGGAAAGTTTTAATATAACATCTCACAGTTGCAAGCCAGGCCCATGTATTCCTCACGTCTCGTGTTAGACGACTTTCTCTTCTTGACTAGTTAATAGTTACATCGTTATTGAATATAAAAACTAAGTGTCAAAAAAGAAAATGACATTTGAATAATTCTTTTTGATTACTATATAAAGCTTTCACCTCTTGGAGCATGTGAAGATTCACATTTGGAAAGTGATCAGTGACAGGAAACAAGTCAATAGATTTGGCAACGTCTTTTAAAAGCCAATGAATAAACTTTGTGAAGTAGAAAGTAAAGACCACGGTGAAAAGTACCATGTAGTATGACGTTGTTCCTATATAAAGTTGCAAATTGTTACTTGATTACTACACATTCGTACTCTATTTTTGTCATAACAAGACTTAATTACTTTCAGAAAGTACCTGTTGGTACGGGGTAAGGCATTTCATCATAAATGGCAAAAGAGCGCTTGCTGTTCACCCGAGTTGGGTACGTTTTATTAAGAACTGATATCGCTAACGCAGCCAGTACATTATAGTCATCTTGCATGTACAGAGCTGGTGTATCGTTCAAAATCTGTAATGTGTTCCAACATCCTGTTATTTTTTAAATATTCCGACGTAAATCTCGGGTTTTCGATTATTAATTTATTATGCGAGACCCTTACAACTTCTTGACAAAATGAAGGTTCATATGAGCCTTTAGTATTCTTATGCCCATTGTCATAAAGATCCTGATCACAGTGGTCTGCATTTCATTTTAAAATTAAAATTTCTATAGTACATTTTTACACTACGATGAATAAATAAGCTATTTACCCTCGTCTGCAACGACTATTGGGGGATGTGCTTGACTGAGTCTAGCGAAGTTCAAAATAACCCATATTATCATAAAAACGCTCTGTATGGCATACATTTTTAATCAGTTTCATCGGTGAAGACAACCAATTCAAAAACTGTGAAGTGTTACGTTAAATAAGTAGTTAGTATCATATGTTACATAGGGTCGTTGGCTGGCTGTTGGTCTAAAGAACACAATGCAATCCATTTAAACAGTTGGTGCCAGGTTCTCTGTCCTTAGGTATTCTCTTCGGCATTGTCATTTTCCTTATACTTCCATCGATGACATTACCTCGGTGACAGAGACACCATGGAACACAGGAGCTCAACATTGTGTGAAGTTTGGTGTAGTAGTGTTTGTTGCCAATTCATGTTTGACGTAAGTGTAAGCATTAATTTCAAGCATAAGAACAACGTGGCGTTTATTAATTGGTTCGGCAATTGACATTTATTTAATATTAACCAGCTAAATTTTTATTATTGTAATGAAGTTTTATAGTCGACTAATGCTTTATTTCAATAAAAAAATCAAGTTTCATGTTATGCATCACTATCAAATTTTTTGTTATCTACAATACATATTGTACCAACTAAAAGCATACATAATTTCTTGCCGCAACAATTAACAAACTTTCAGACGAGCTATCAGTGCATTTCTCCATTTAAATACACCCCATACATACTCCATGCTTCAAACCAAAAACCATCGAATGTGTATAATATTCACGGTACGTTTTGTGCAGGTGATGATGCTTTATCTGAAAACATGTTTGGCACCAGAGATATTTCCACTTCCAGTGTAAGAACAATTAAAGTATGAACGATTGTTTGTATTTGAAAGGAATGTTTTATCTTATATACATACCAACAACTCAGTTATTTGCACTTGCACGTAACATGACTATAGAGTCTGGAACCACATATTGATGCATTGGTCAAGAAAGGATTGAATACCTAGACAGCCAAAGTGCCAAGCTCTTTGTAAAAACTTGACACAGATATGGATGGGATAACCAACTTGTGGTACAATATAAGAGCAAGAAGCTCTTATTAAATGGTTAAGAGCTTTTAGACACAAGATTTTACTTATCGTACGCGGAAGATCATGTTGCTAGTTTGACAGCTGAGTTTATTGTCACAAAGAAATTCTTTCACAACCCAAATTTAAATTCAATTTATGTTGAAATCAATTAATTCTACAAGCATCATATAATTATGAATAGACAACCTCAAATTGGCTTTCGGGTCATTGAGGATCCAAAATTATTAATCCCGGTATTGCAAGAGAGGCATCCGCAGTCAAGTTTTGTAAGAACAGAATAATCAGAATTTACATTTACATTCATATTCATTTTATAAGCACTAATTGGAAATTGTATCTAAATTCCAGATTTATAACCAGGTAGTTTTATATACTCGTTTTAAGAATGAAATCACTTTCTACGTTCTTGGCCATGAAATAAATTCTAACACTTGGATAACTTCTGTATATATACGGGAGGTAAAATAATTTGAATATAACAGGAATAGCTACTTTACCTATACTGCATTATCATTACAGAGCGAAACCTATATTTTTAGGACTATGGCAAGAATCTCTCAATATCAGCTCCTAGTTCCATTATCGATGGCACAGAACAGATACCTTTGGAGGTAAAGGAAGCGTTTTCCTCTGGAAACCTAATTTATTGGGACGAAGGGATGGTGTTTGCAGCTTTAGAGAAGCGTGTGTCGAGTATGATATATGATATAAGTGTTAATGTCAAGGGAAATATAACAGAGGTTCATCCTTCAATTCTTTACTACATGGAAATAGAGGACGCTTTAAATCTGGAAATTAAGTAAGCTTGGATTTACTAATTATTGCATCAAAATGGTATTATTCTGTTTAAAACTAAATACATAGTAATTTTGTTTTAGTTCTGGGCCTGGTGTAACTGTGCGAAGGTTACTTCCAGATAAGGAAAGTGAGTTTATTCTGTCAACTTGGAAGTATATACAAGAAGGATCCAAAATTGTTGTGCCAAAGTGCATTGCAGCGTTTGCAAGTGCAGGAGTTTTTGTAGATGGGAAATGTGTATCCGGTGTCATTACTCCAGGCGTTGGCTTGATATCTGCTTTGTATACTCTGAAGGAACATAGAAACAAAGGATATGCTAAACTAACCATGAAATATGCATTTAAAGAAATGGCCAAGGATGGAGGCATCCCTTGCTTAACTGTGGAGCTGAGAAATGAGCGTTCGATAGCCTTTCACCAAACCCTTGGAGTTAAGGCTGCTTCAGTTACTGACTGGATTGATGTTAAGAAACTTGATGTCGACTGATTTTTCAAAAGATAAGTACAAAGTAAAGTTTCAACTGCAAATTCCATTTGTAACTAATTTTTATAGATATTTATAGATGAAAATTCTTTTACATAATACATAGTAATTTCATATTCAATTAATAATGTACAATCTTAATTTATTTCCTTATGGATCAAATTATTTTACCACTGCTGGTTATTTTTTCCAAACAACGATGGAACACATATTTTTAAAGCTATGAGCAGACTTCTATCGAAAATGTATAACGAAATGTATTTCACAAAGTTTGGCTGTGTCGTAAGTTTTAAATTGTACACTTTCTTAGTTTTGATTGAGAGTATTGAGAGCAGTAGACATATACACAATGATTTAACTTTTTGGAGCAATCAATTTCTTCGAATGTCCATGGGACATACCATGCGATTATAATATTGTATTCGTAAAGTAAAAACTTTTGTTTTATGCATCCAGTCCATATGGAATCGGGCTGTTGGACCATGGGGACCTCCAGTATCTCATTCGTGTTGAGCCATTCCAAAGTACAAAGCCAAGAAGTAGACCGATGGCTAATCCCAAAACTGCCATAGCCAGACCAAGACCAGCTACTGCCCCTGTGTAAAGTAAATTCACACAAATAAGCCGTTACAAATGATGCTCATATACAAGAATTTGTAAAAGCTCTATGTCAAATTGATGCATACCTGAAGTGTAAGAGGCTTTTATAACGGATAAAGATTTTGAGTTAATATTCCTCATGAAAATAGGATGAAGGGCTCGTGGGATTGAGATAAGTGATCCTCTTTGAATGCCTACCAGCTAGAAATGAAATTACATAAAATTGAAACACATTATAAAATGATCTATATGAAAGAAGATGTACTTCAGCGAGTCGGGTTAAGCTCCAACGATATTATTTTTTTAGTTTTCCATTATAAGAATTACTCATACCATATGCTCATTTGGGGAGAGGTCAACCCTTAACGTGACATCATGTCTCGATATAACATCTCTGAGTATCCTGTAAGCATCAGCCAAGGGGAAGACGATGGTTGAGTGGCTTGTGTTATTATTTCTTGACAGCTCCTGAAAGTTTACGATTTGCCGTAGAGAGAACCAGAACGCAGATGTTCCGCTTGGCCACTCCGTCAACTGAAATGCAATTTAGGATTTTAAAAAATAAAATAAACTTCACAGCATATTATACTCAAGTTCTTGAGAGAGGAAAACTGCAACAAAAGTAAAAAAGAAAAACCAATGCTTTATACATATCCTTACAGCAAGATCAGTCACTCTTAGCAGAGAGATTCCAGCTAGTCCAGCAACAGCTCGTCGAATTGATTCCAGTACGGTAAATTCCCTTCCGGCCTTTAGTTTCGAATACGGAGCTGTCAAGTTAAATTACCGTGTGAATAGAATGGGGAAGAGATATAGTTTTTAGAGCAGTGCGATTTGTTCATACGCTACCCGTTACATTTATACCCTTTCATCCATTTTACAATGGATTTTGTATCTTACATATAGGCTTAGATAGATACAAAGGTATATTGACGACAAAAAGGAAAGCAAGTAAAATCATTTTCCCTTGAGAAAATTCCACCTCATCTCTACTGAATTTACTTTGTCAAAAGATACATTCCAAGTTCAACAGACTGTATATATGTACGCATATACTATAAGTAGACGTACCATCCAAAACTATACGAAGTAGAAGTGGAGTGCTGTCTAAACACTCTCCCACATCCGGATGACCCTGGGTTTTCTGGAAAGGGTTGAAAGTATGCGAGTTGTCCTCATAAATATTGGAAATGGCTATGATGTCCGGTTTAGATTCTCTTGAGAATGTCGCGACAGAGATGGGAATCGAGTCGTTGGCAAATCCAAACTCTGACACAAATTCTCCGAGGCTTTCATGCAACCATATGTCACATCTGGAAATGAAGTGTATCGAAAATAATGACCGTCATTATTATTTTCTTGCTCTTAGTAGACAACTACTTTCTTTCTACAAATTTTTTTTCTAGGTAGCAAAATAAATTGAAGCAGTTTATACCCTCATGAGAGACGGAAAGAAAACAAGTTTTTGCAGACATAAAATAAATTCCCTTCTATAACAAACACAACATAGGTATACTAAATATATAATATGTCTAGGTACATATGCTACAGTAACAAATAAAGAGTAAAAGTAGGTTTTCACTTCAATATTCTTTATGTTAACCAAAAACCAAGAAGGGTAGTACGAAAAACCGAAAAAAATACCGCAAAAAAACACCTTTCTCCTGATGTCATAAAAATGTTACTTACTGCAAATTCCTTATCGATCTCTGCTCATCCGTAAAAACATCCAGGAACAGCAGCATTCAAACAAATTAAAAAAGGAATCATTATGTGCTCTGTCTTGACATGACGGGAAAGGATTCTTACTCTCAGTGAGACTGCAACTTTTGGTGAATTTCATTCACCAAAGATTTCTCAACCGAAAAGATAAAGATAGACAAAGTCATTTTACCCTTTACACTTTAAAAGCTGCTCATGTAGTAGGCCCATTTTTCCAAATTATACTTTAAACTAAGTTTGTGCAGGCATAGTACAGGTATGTATGTATGTACATAAAACCATACAGTTAACAAGTTTAACTTAAAGCATCCAACTTCATTTTCTTTTCAGCTCCACACTCCATTAACTATATAGTTCCTAAAATTCAGCCGTCCATCCTTCCAAAAAATGTGCATAATATACTTTTTTTTAAGTATGAAAGCAAGTCAATTGAGTAACCCAAGTTTTTTCTCCGTTCCACTTTGTCTTTCAATTGAGAGGAAAAAAGAGCAACCATGTTAGTGATATACTCTCTGTATCACACTTCACAAACAAACTCTCTCGCACCAAAAGCAAATCCCAAAAGAAAACAGAGAAATATTCATGCTCACAACTCACAACTACTACAACTCAAGTCAAAAACCAACTAACCGAAAAACTTTTCCGGTAGTGCTCATTTTTAATTAAAGAATCCATTAATCTCGTCTGCCACACAGTGGTACTGACAAGTGTGAAAAACTTGGATGTACATGACTTAAAACAGCTCAGAAGAGATACATAATATATCTTGTGTATAACGTAGTGCTCTACAAAAGTGCAAAAAAACACTATTCTAGGAACAAGTAATATCTACGACGGAAGAATGAAAGAGAAAGCAACTAAAGCCGCTTTAGTGATTTCTTTTTTATTCCTAACAAGAAATCAAGCACAGCATGCATAAGAGGTTTTCAAAAAAGAATTAACATCTGAAATTCACAGGAGACGCCTATTTCACAAAACATGGTTATGCATTTCACTTACTTTTGCTGGATATATGGTTTTATATTAATATTGTCTATCTACACAAAAAGCATCCAGCAACCTTAGATTTACTCCGTAATGCAAAACGATGCAAGTGGCAATTAGTAAGTAAAATAATACGAAGAAATTGTTTTGCTATCCTCTGCTCTATTCTTTATAAAAACTTTCCAAAGCTAACGGGTTACTTGCAGGTCTTTTTGTAAAGCAAATTTTAAGTTTTCATCTTATTATTTTTCAATGTTCCCATCCAATATACATAAAGTTTACAAGAAGCCTACTATACTTTTTTTATTAACATGTGTTACCACCACTGGATTACAAAGACAAAAAATGTTAAAATGTCAAGAAACACGGAATGTATTTTATTCACGTAAAATGATAAAATATCAAAAGAAATGTTCGACATGCATAAAAAATTGGTACATTGTTACGATACTGTTCTGCCGTACTAAGGAATGCAAAAAGAAGTAATAACTTTTGCAACTCGCTTTCGACACGTTCTGTTCGCAGTAGCACATGCTTTACCATTCACCATTATATCAGGAAACTTATGAAAATGCTATACTGAATTGAAGGAAGTAATAAAACCTTTTGCGACAAGGAGTAAAAACATGTGAAAGTATTTTTGTCCTACTTCTTGTCTGGAATTTGTTGGGGACATTGTACTTGGTGCTAACATTTTATCTCTCTTATGTGTACTTTGCCTTGTTATAATTAAGAATCAGAATGCAAATAATGCATTTGGGCAATTGTCATTTCCTTATTCGTTCATGAATATTCATAAGAGGAAATAAAAAGAACATGCGTCATGTAGAATAGACTTCTTGCATGCTGGATAACAAGTTTCCAAAAATGAGGTCACAAAGTGGAAACGACTTTCTCTCATCTTTCGACAAATCTAGTCAATTATATGTCTACATGATAATGATAAGATATAAAATATGTACAAAGTGAAATAAGTTGAGTGTGAGGTAAGAGGATTACTTTTTATATTATGACATGTAAATACTATATATGTTTGTATAGAATATGAAACTTCCACGAGAATATACACATTATACATGGATGAGCAGGTGCCTATATCCGGTTTTTTATACTATTTATGTATTTCGTACAGCAAAGCTCAACTTGCCTTTCCCCAGTACGCCACGAACGATGGGTCGAAGTTCAGAAGTAGTTTAGCATGCTCCAGCATAAATCTCTTGAGATTCAAAGAAGTTAGCTCGAATTCGTTACTGATTGGCTCAACAACACAGTCAGCAGCGTCCTTCGCGTTCGAGATTCGGAACTCCAAACCTGAAAAGTGTTGAGAAGCAATTAAATTACGATTTTTTAAAAGTTCCATGAACAACTAAAAACTTCCTTTGTCAAAATCCCATTTGTAATCCCCTATGCCCTTTGTATATTATAAAGTAATTGAAAAAATTTTGTTTTACAAAAAGTCAACTCAAGGTACGATTATTCCCTAAACATTTCATGCATGCTTCCATCCTATTTTCATTTCTTACCTGACCGAAAATCCCGAACAATTTTTGTGTAAAACCAGTCATAGCGCTTGCCGTTGTTTGGTATATCCATCTTGTGAACAACTATTTTCTCCGCTCGATCGACATGTAGGTTCCATACTTGTCGTTTTTGCTCCTAGATAAAAAAATCACCTCATTTTTATCCTAACATAATGTAGGGACATTGCATTTATTACATTTCATTTTGCTTCTTTCTGCATTTTATTAGGTACCAGTACACGAGTTCTTGAAGAGAACATGTATTTATCAGAAGTGAACCGATAATATTTGTGCGCATCCCTGTACATATATCCTGAGAGAAAACACCTACAATCCCAAAATAACCTAGCAGTTTACTAACTAATTTAATTTGTGTAAAATTGAGGATGCACTTTACAAACTTATGGCTTCTTTAATATCATAGGTACCATATATCATATTCACAATTTAATATAAGTTTTGTAGCAACCGCATAGCAGAAACTACATAATGTGTTAAATGTAATAAACAATTTCAATGTAAACTCATATCTCTCGTAAATTGAGAGGCAATTAAAACTCTTACCTTTAAGTAGATAGTTTCAACTGCGACTGTAAAGAAGTCAGGAATAATGGGAGCCTTTGGAGGGAAGCTTTCTACCTACAAATTGAATTAAAAATGAACATTTCAAGCGTCTTGAGAACTTTGCATCCTAATGGTTTTTGTAATTTATTGGTAAATTCGATTAAGCAATTTTACCATAACTTTACGCAGCATTTTACAAACATTTATTTATAGAAACTAAAGTTCTTGGCTCTTAAAGTAATATCATTATATTGCACATATTATTGTGTAAAATATAGAAGTTCCTTCCTGAAAATCTCATTAGAAAAATTTTATGCACGCGTACATTCCAAAATTGAAACCTATAACAGATAAATAATAGATTTTCAAACTCTTTTTAATGAAACATCCAGTTTGGAAATTTCGGACAATATTGCATTTTCCAATTACCAATTGGTGAAAGAAAGAATTCCATGTCAAATGGAAAATCAGTTAGTAGACAATACAAGATTATGACCAAAATGCTTGTGACAGCCTACCGAAACAAAAGATGTTTCATATTCAAGCAACTCTATTACCTAAGCATGCATAAAATGTTTTTTTTATATCAAAGATTTGCCAATTTATGTTGTTGTAATTAAAACCATTAATAATTTCACTGACATTGTGCTATTTCTGAATGACAAACTGTCACCAACTGAAAGATGATTTATTTACATTTTAACATGCAGCGAATTTAAAAATTTACTTACAGGATAAATGTCCGGACAAAGTAATCCAGGCTGTTTCTCATTCCGGTTAGCAGAAGGTAAACCACTGCCGCTGCCAAAAGGAGTTGAACCGCTAATCTCACCACCGTTACTATTGTTTTCATTATTACCACTACCAGGGACGCTATTGGAGTTACTATTGTCCGTACTTAACTGTCCATCAAAATTGTTACTATTGTCCCCTCCACTTCCACCAGAACCCAAAGAGTTATCAAAACTCTCACTAATTATTTCATTATTCGGATTGCCAATCGGCTGCTGACAAGCATTAGTTCCTTCAATGCAAAACACTAACTTTATTAACACAACAAGAGCCAAAAACCAAACTGCTTTCCCCATCCCGTACTTTCGCTGCCACGGGATGGAAGAAGTACAGTCAGCTAATTTACAATCTAGTTCTGGCCGATAACTGTCTTTCACTGATGTAAATGCATATGACGTTGCTGTCACCGGATGCTTTGCCCGTTTTGGCAATTTATAATTGCATCCTAATGGTTTCCTTGAGCAAGGAAAGTCTACTGTAGAACCAGGCGGACTGTGAATATTACTGGTTGGATCCATTTCTACGTCAATGCTGCCACTCATTCCGACATTCTCACTTTTTTACAAACAAGATTAGGTATTTTAAGATACCCACTAAACTAATTAGAGGTTACAATCCTCCAATGGTATCCACGATAAAGTCACACGTTCACTGCATTGATGCCTGGAATGTTGGTATCAAACTACCACTTCTGTTTATAGCTCTAGATTACACAAATAAACCCGAATGGCAACTTTCTTCAGCCTACGAAATAAGCCTATCTTGGCAAACTTGCTCCTCACATTATCATCACAATCAAACAATGAATGGAGTTAGTACTACTTTATGAATGATAATGATGTTTACAAAACTAATATTACTTCAGACTTGTTAAGAATATAATATTATGTACACTTACTTTCCTCTTATAGGAAAAAACAGTATGGGAATTTCATCGAAAGAAACACGCATATCTCATGTGGTTGTGGTACCTACCTACTTACAATGTTTTGGTTACGCTATAATCCCAAAGTTATGTACGTAAATGAGTGGGATAAGAAGATTTTGACAAAAACTGAAAATTCTCTTAAACTTTCTTTTCTTCCTGTGTCCGACAACCACACGCTACTGATACAAGAGCTGTTTCTTACCTAGTTACTACCTCTGTTGCAGCTGAGAGATGAAACGGGAAAGGGAAAGTGACGACTTACGTACACATTGGGTACCTATCTACGCTATACATATCATCGCAATGTATCCTTCACTTCACCATAACCAAACATAAAAAAGCGAGGGTGCCAGTGCCTGCTTTACTTTGCACTGCTTTCTTCTCTCACCGAAAAAGTGAGCATGGGAAAGTACTGTACAAAATCTCCCATGTTCACTATGAGGAATATATGTCTATTCTTGCACCCGCGGAGATACGGATACATGTACCGGATTTAATGCTTATGCATGTTATACATGCATTTATATACCACGCTTATATGCATGCATATCTAAGAGATATAAAGAAAATGTTGTTATTTCAAGTATTTCCTTACACATTATATTTGAACATTGAGTTGCAGTGCTTTAATACAGTGAATATGTTTCTTAATACATATATAAATCAAAAATATCATGTATTCTTCATTCTTCAGGACTATACTTGTGATCATATCCGCTATCCGGAAAAAGCTAAGGATAGACAGCTAAACTTTCAACTTGTTAATATTCCTTGTATCATATTACTCACTCTCACTTACAAAAAGTTGCCCACTCAAGCCCATTTCCCTGCTGCGTAGCAAGATCCATCTCTTTTTACACTTACTATGAACTTCCTGAGTGATACAGAAAGTATTTACGAGCATTATTGCTTTGTATGTATGTAATACAAACAAGTGGGTCTACACTGCCTTAGAGTACAGGGGACAGGGTTATTTTACAAGTGTTCACTTACAGCTCACTACACTGGTATATATTGTGAATATATGAGAAGGGGTGAATTCTACGTAATGTGTATGCATGCAAGGCATGTATCCAACAAGTTAGTTCTATGTACATTTTACTATGGTGCATGTAAAATGAAAGCTCACTCATAACATGATACACGGATGAACTGTGATACACTTTGCTTTCCTTTCCCTTCTCTCTTTTTTCCATTGTTACTCTTTATGGTAATGGATATTGCCAAAGTCTGCACAGTTCACTTACTTACATACGGTGTTATTATTGCTATTACTCCTACCCACTGTCTTAGACTTGGTGATAAACTATAGAGCTTCATTTTTTTGCGTAGCTATGTTTTCCTTTTGATCTTCTCTCTATCGTACTTGGAAGAAGGATGACAATAATGAAATCGTATTGAGACTTGTACTGTCGTGAAAGAAATGGCATTGCAAAAAAACATGTATTTTAATATTACTTTTAAAAAGGTGTATTGAACCCACCAAGTACTTATCAACTCAGCCTACAGCAATGTTCAAAGTCTTTTGAAAGAGAGGATTTCATTTCTTTGGATGTTGGGCCACTTTACAACGCTAAGCTCCAATGAAAATGGTACCGATGATGACGGCCATTGAGCTTGTGCTTAATGTTTACTGCGTGTCTTTAAAGGTAGACTGGGTTGACAGCAAACCCAACTGATTTTCGGCTTTTTAGGTTGTAGGTACAAAAAGAAAGGGTTAAAAACCGAAGTGATCAAGTGAAAGAAGCTAAAAGTACGACAAAAAGAAGCTTTATTCTCTCTACTTTAAAAATTGTTGGTTGATTTTTTTTTCAACTTCTTACTTCTTATCATCAATGAAAGCATGTGTACCTTTGGTTTTTTGCTTACCTTGTCCATGGCTTCATGAGGCTTTAAATTCACATATAATCATTCTTTCTTCTTACTTTCATATGACAAAGCGAAGAATGTACCGACGTTTTCTTTTCCTCAGAAGTCTAGGTTGATCATTTTCTTTACATTATTGCACACAAAAGAGAGCCTTTTTCGTTGACTTAAGTTTTCCTCAAGTAGGATCATGCATCTTCCTTAGCAGGGGCTATTATTGCCATTGCCATTCTACTCAGGACCACATGCAAGCATTCATTCTTCTTCTGTTAGAGGTTTTCTCTCTCCAATTTCATTGTTGACTCTATTTCAGCATGACCCTATAGATGCTTTCATCTTCTTACTATTACTCTTTAAGAAATACTTTAGTTCCGCTTACCCACTACGTAGTATTCACACTTGGTGCAGTAATAAGGGCCATTTCGTTGAAAGGAGAAAGCATATATTATCTTGAATGAGAAGAACTCTTGGAACAAGCTGGTATGGTGGTGGTATCTAAATGGATGGTGAAAGAGCCGGCGGTTGGCGTTGTTGCCTTTGGTGCAGTTGAACTGATACTGTGGCTCCATGAGTAGTTCAGCACTTTAGCATTTATTTCCTCCTTTACCTTTATCCTTCTTCTTGGTGTCTTGTTGTTTGCCCAGTTTTATTTTTCGCTTTTCCTTTCCTGCTCCTCTTTCCATTCATGCTCTTCTGTTTTCATCGTTGCACAAAGCAGTACATCAAGGAGAAAATATGACCCTTTTCTCTTACAGTTTTACTGGCCAAAGGAAAGGCAAACCATAGCACTGCCAGTTTGTTATTACAAAAAGAAAAGGAATGTTGCAAGAGAGAAAGGGTAAAATGTTGCCTTTACTTTTGTAACTTAACTTTTGGCATTAGGCAAGCCGGCAGATATTGTATGCTTTCTCTCCTAAGGATTTCATAAGAAGCAATACACACAGGTATTAGGATTTTCCAAGGAATTCTTGTTTTCGGACTCTACCATTCAGGCCACAAAGGGAATATAATGAAGGAGTGCGTATAAATAAAGGACAAAGAGGGGAGCTTCTTCAAAGATTTAAGGTTACACATAGTCTTGCGAATGCATAGTAGAGATAAGTCTCTTTTGAAACTAAAGGAAGTTCATCTGCTTTGATTTTTTTGCCTTTTTCATTTTACCTTGTGTTTGTTTGAATAAGATTCTAGGCGATTCTATTTCATTGTATTGGCGATTTACTCTGCTTCTGGGCTTTTCGATTTCTACTCTTGTGCTTGTAATCTTCATATATACTTATATATGGATATGCGGCAAGCGATTCAAAGTATGGCGAAAATCATATTAAATATTTAGACTTTATGACTTTGAAAGGACAGTATGTTATAACTATAACATAACATAGATCATGCAAGCTACGAAACCACTTCTCTGATATTTCCATAATGTAAATGGAACAGCAAGATAGAAAAAGTGTTGTACAGCGGTGGTAGTAAAACTGCTGAAGTGTAAATGTGCACCAGATTTCACATAGGACACACACTTTGCTCTTTCCTCTTCACATTTTGTTGAAAATCTTTTGACTACCAAATGAAGTTTAAAAAAATTTGAGGCGAAGGCTGCAAGATGAACACATTTAAGACAAGAGAGTGGAAAGGGAAAGATAAAAATATAGTTGCTTCAATAAAGTAGACGATGTAGCATACTGTATAACATACCCGTTGTAAAATCTCACAAGATTATGTAGTTCAATAGATAGGGACCACTTCGGATTCTATGAAAATGTGCAAGTAATGGCAGTGACAATTTACAATATGTTTTCATGCTTTCTTCCCACGTATGAGCATTGCCAACTATTCTCCATAAAATATTTTTGGTGAGGAGGAGAGTCTCAGCCTTATCTCAACACAATGGGTTAGTGTATGTACATTGCTGATGCTGGTTTTCACCAGATACGCATAGGTGTACAAAGAAAGAAGAGGTACATTAAGTCAATTTTTCCTGTAGGCTTGCCATTGATGAGACTAAAGGAAGTACTGCTTTGTAGTAAAGAGATGTAAGTTATGCTGTAAGTCGTAGAGTAGTGACTGTCACACATTTTATGGGCCATGACTATATGGACAGCTTAAAATCAGGAAAAAGGAAGACGGCCAAAAAAAAGTTNGTAGTAAAGAGATGTAAGTTATGCTGTAAGTCGTAGAGTAGTGACTGTCACACATTTTATGGGCCATGACTATATGGACAGCTTAAAATCAGGAAAAAGGAAGACGGCCAAAAAAAAGTTGAGTAAAAGTTGAAGTTTGTGTTTTACAGAGTGATTGCTCTCATGCAAACTGTTCCTTTATTTGAGGAGGAGGATGGTGGCGGCGATGGTGAAAGCACTTTTGAAGCTGCAATGCTCAAGTGTTTTCTGGATACATTTGAAGTACACCTAGTAGGTATACACTTGGGTGAATGAAGACGGCTAAAAAAAAGTTGAGTAAAAGTTGAAGTTTGCGTTTTACAGAGTGATTGCTCTCATACAAACTGTTCCTTTCTTTGAGGAGGAGGATGGTGGCGGCGATGGTGAAAGCACTTTTGAAGCTGCAATGCTCAAGTGTTTTCTGGATACATTTGAAGTACACCTAGTAGGTATACACTTGGGTGAATGCGTTTTATGTGCAAAATTTACATTTGCCTTTGACTCTACTTTTAAATAAAAGCAGTGCAGCAGCGAAAATCATCTCTGGAAAGAAGACAAACGAAAAGAAAATATCCGGAACTTGTGCGTCTTTGAAGCTTAGCTGTTGTTAGATCCTTGGTTGATTCAGCGAGCGAGGAATTCTAAAGCGTTATTTTATATATATTACTTCTCAATCTCAATTCTTGCCATTTCCAAAGGAATGTGTCGCTCTTTAATGTTTTTTTTTCTCGACACTTGTTACCATTACACAAAAAGCCTTGGACTTAATACGTATTTAATAAAATGCATAAGCATAATGCTAGGAGAAAAGGCGTAATTGGTGATGCTAAAGAGATAAACCGATGGAAAGATGTGAGTATTCCGGCTACATCTTGCCTTTGGTTCAAAAATTTCTTACGAGAGCGAGAAAGTCTATGGGATCAGCCTAAGCTTTACATTTTTTGTTCTTTTCAGAGAGTTGGTTCCAAGGTTGACTTAAAATCAAGAAGGAAAGAAGAGGGGTGACGTTTTTGGAGGAGGAAGTATGTATAAGTCTTTAAATATGAGTATTTTACTATACCTATATAAGCCAACCACTTTCATACATATTCTCACGCAGGGAGACAAGGGAAAGAATTCGGAGAGTGAAATGGGGGAGGACGAAACAGAAGGATAGATGGATAGATACTGAGATGGATAGATCGATCCATTTTCCCAGATGTGGTGTCAGAGTTGGTGGGTTGAATGTAGGTATGTATATATGTATTCATGTCAGTTTGAACTGAGTGAAACCACCACCGCCACTATCATACCATCAAATCAGTTACAGAAAGTACACATTAGAAAATAAGAAAAGTGAAGAAACCAAAAAACTTGTTTGTAAAATGTGGTATGTAGGGGCAATGGAATTGTTAATAGATCCTTTACCATAGAACTTTTAGTTTGCTACCACCGCATGCTATAATATTCTTGTGCTGTTGCGTCAACACCAAAATCAACGACACCACAGCCAAAACAAGTACAAGCAAAACTTCAAAAGTTGGTAATGTTTAATGGCAACACCATCAACAACTAGCGTCTAAGAACGATATCATCCTTGGCTGATAATGTTCATAGATAACAAAAATACCTATGTGTAAGGGCACAACAGGGAAACGCCAGAATTTGAAGAGTGCCGGAGGAATATGACATGGCTATGTTTGAAATGAACAATTTCAATTTATCTTAATGTATGAGACGAAACAAAATTTTGTGTTGAAGAAAGAAACCTATAGTTATGACATGTTTATGGTGCAACCCAAACCCAACCACATGTGGCGTACTTCCCAACACTCATATCTAAAGACACAAGTGATGAAGTTCGAGAGAAAGATCTCTCGGGAATGTTTATTTGCAGTAAAAACTTTTCATGTTTGTAAGAAAGTTGTATGGGGAGGGTGAGGTGGAGATAAAATATTTAGAATTTTGCAAAAAAAATGTTCAAGATGTAATGTTGATGCGCATTTATTTTTAAAAGCCACTATGCACTTCAGTCTGTAATGCAAGTGTAACGCAGTTACATTTGAAACCGTAATTAAAGTTTGAAGTTAGATATAGTTATGCACAATAATTGACTGCTTATCTTATAGTTTATCTTGAGATTAGAGAGGTTCGTCGTAAATCCTCATAAAAAGTTTTTTATACTTTGACTCCAGATTTGTAGCTGGATTTGCTACCATTTTTTGTTGGTATTACGCAATATTAGGAAAACGAGAATTTTGATGTGGATGAGATTATATATTCACACATTCAAAAATATTCTTTCATCCTTTATTATTTAGGTTCAAACTTCACGGTTCAAACAACTTCAAACATTGTCTCTTTCCAACCTTTTATGCAAAAAAACATGCCATGAAACTACACAGATGTACGTGGAAGTATGTGACAAAAGCATAAATAAAACATGTTCAGCTCATTTTCACTGTTTCCTTTTCCTAAAACACAATCAGTTTTCTCTTAAAATGAAAATAACAATGAAAATGAAGCTCTATTTGCATGTTCTTCCCCTCCTTTCTCATGCATTGTCAAAGAACTCAACTGAATCCTATCAAGCACATTCATGTCATAACATCAAGTAGGAAGCATGTATGCTTAATACACAAACAAACGTTCATAATATGCATAATGCACGTAATATTATTAATAATACCTTACTGCTTTGCAAAGCAAACCTAACACGTTTCATCTGCCTTGCCATAGGACACGACAGAAGCACAAAGTGGTTCAGGCTGTCTTTCCCTTCTGAACTTACAAATCCAATATGCTTTCCTGCTGCTGCTGTTCCCAAATTGCTCGCATACGCTATGTAACATCATAAAAACTAGAATCAAAATTAATATAAACTACCAAACTAGACGTTACGGTGAAAGTATATGAAATCTTGATGTTGATAACGATGACGAGGATCGTGAGCCAAAAAACTACAAACATTGAAGACGTGAAAAAAGTGAAAAGCAGTAATTCTCTGTGTATATCACAGACCGTCCTTCACGTTAATTGCCCCTTTTTATAAGGATATATGAGAGTCCACCAGATCTAAGGAAGGACGAAATTGAAGAAAATGAGCTTTCTCTCTGTCTATCCTCTTAAGTATGTGTGTTATGCATGCTTACACTATTTATACTCTCTGTATAATATAGTAAGTATTAAAGCTTTATAAAGTGGTGATAGTGAAGATGATGCTGATGCGTTTTATGAGTTCGTTTTTGAAGGAAAATGAGATTGAATGCATGCGTGCGTTAGTTAGTTACGCTGCGTGAGTATTTACGTCCCTGTGTGTAATAAAAATGGGAAATAATGGCATCGACTCGAGAGTGGAATTGAGTGTGGCTCCTCGACTGATGAAAGTTGTGCATGCCAACTTCTTCTGATGAGGAAAACGACGATTGCATAAACGCTTTCCTGTTCTAAGTGATAGGGATGATGACAACACACAAGAAGCAAATTTTCTATAAAATGGTGTGATGTATATGTAGGGTAGCATCAAAATCAGCAAACGTGAACAGAACCAAAAACTATCGAAAGAGAATGTTAAGTATTCTGAACCACGCGATGCTTTGCATACGATACGACGACATCCGATTGCCATCTTCTATTCCGTTTTTAAAAAGCTAAAGAAGGTTTTGTCACTTGCCCATGGTATTGTACTATACACGAAACTGAGAGAAAAACGGTAAAAAACACATTATCATATATTTTCCATATTATCCACAGTTAGCTCTTAAGACTCTCAAAATGTGTCTTCTTTTCTTGAATTTACTTGCTAAAAATTAACATTCTTTGTCCTTCAGAGAATATTTTTTACCAGAATGAGTTGAACAACCTGAACGAATCCAACTGTTTGGTTGAAATACAATTTCCTTTTTAAGTTTTTCTTGGTGTTTTAACTATCAAAGTTGGCTGCCTCTGATGTGTCTACGATGATGATGGGGAGATGAGGATATGGTGTTAAATCTGCATTTTCCATCTCTCACTTGTCCTATCAAGATGAAAATACAAGCTTAGGTAATTCACATTTAATGGAATATCATCCGGTGCTCATCTCTCCAAGCTTGTTTACCATCGCCATGTTCTTCTTTCCACACCCTTCATCTTTATATACTTTTTTTGTATAACACACAAGTGGTGTGTAGATCATCAACATATACATACATACATCGCAAGCTCACTTCTTATTTGCTCTTCTCCGGCTACTCTCTGCTGGATTATATCTAAAATTCACTTCGGAAATTCTAATATAACCCATCTTCATTCACAATGAGAAGTTCTTTGTTCACGCCAAATAAGCTAGTTGGATTTCCTTCCTGGAATGATTATCTTTTACAAACCTCTCCAGCATCTATACTCGTTCATTACTACATTACATTATATTCCACTGATGTATCCTATTTAGTAGAGTAAAATTCATTTATTTTCTTGGTTGCCCATTCCTATCCCTGATAATGAGTTAGAATAAAATGAGGTTTTAGAAAGCGAAGCGCAAAGTAAGAGATGTGTAGAACCAAACAAGGAGAAACTTACCATGCGTATCCTGCAAAGGTACATGGGATGCTTTTTAAGTAAGCGTACATGAGAATCGCATCTTTACAATCTGACAACTTCAGTAGCATAAGCCCTACTCGTATTTCCTCTTTTTTATCGGGCCATTCCAGACAAAAAAATGTTGTTCACATTTAAGTGGCATATCTTGTGAAATTCGAAAGAAATTGGGACTATGTACATATAAGGGAAAGGTACTCTTAGGCCTTTTACTTTTGCTATGCCATAAGAATAATCTCTAGACTTGTGTACTTGTCTCATCGTCATCACTATCACCACAGCAGGAATCGCGCTTTTTGCTATTTCACAATATGGGATATAGCATTTCAGCAAATGCTATCTTGTATGGTGGGGCTTGTTGTGTGCAAACGTCCAGGCTCAACATCATGTACTCTTTCTTTAGCTTTTACCATTCTATGTCCCTCTTCTGACTGACTAAACTTATTACCATTCGTCTAGTTGACAGTAAGAAAATTGCGAGAGAAAAAAAGCAGGAAGGAAAGGAAATGCTTGGGAAAAATTGGATAGAGTCTTCGTAATACATAATATCCTGCAAAAAGTGTTTACTTGCTATGCAGTATTTAGTTTTGCAGAATTTATGTTGTGTCGGTCACGAAATCAGAAGACAGAATCGCAATAAAGCCACGGATATGCTAAGAATACATATGCTTTACGTCTTACAAAGCGATCAACAAACTATCCAAATCTAAGACGCCATTTATAGTCATGCTCTGTTCTTATAACTTGAGTAAACTTCGTACTGATAGCTTATCATTTTATGCGCATAAACAGTTCTTATAAATTACAATGAATGCTACTGCAGAACTTGGCCATAAGTTTGTAATCAATTGTTTTAATTCGTAAAGTTTTGAAAAGGGACTTTTATAATAAGTCCATTGAGATATTTTGGAATATTTACGTTTCATTTTTTACAAAATATTTGAAATACAAAACTCTTTGTTGCTTTGTGTCGGACATAATCTTAAGTTGCAATTATAAGTTTTGTACAGGCAGTCCATGATTTCATTTCTTAAATATTACAGCCAGTGGGAATATACGTTGATGTCACTTTTAAAATTGTTACTAACATGAAAGAAATTCCCTTACATATATACTTACAACATAGTAGGTCAAAGTAGGTCTTGCATCAAAGTAGGTCATCATGAAAAATGCCTGTTGAAACATATAGCTGTTGTAGGGAAAGTATAAAAATGTGGGTTGTTAAATAAAATATCAAGCAGTTTACAAAACGTATTAGAATTTGAATTAAGTTGAAACGATGGAAAATATTACTAGAGGCAATTCTAGTGTGTTGGAATCTAGATAACGAGAATGAGATATTTCAATTACAACCTACTGGAAACCCAAACCGTTTTCCCCTTTTATTTTAACCCCTCTTTACCCAGCGGAGTTTTCAAGACAAAACAAACAAATCAAATAATGTGTAAATGGGACTCAAGAGTACTACAGCTCTTCCGCCATAATATAGCACTTTGTGAGTACCCCTTAAACAATTTTGGAAAGCTGAACGTTAAACATGAGTACTCTTTGCAATAAAACGAGAAGCAAATCATGCTTAGTATGTTATATTGGAAACTTTACAAACGATCAAAACTAAAGCCGTTTCAAGCGTCAATTATCATATCGAATGAAGATTTCAACGATCTCAAGGAGTAAATAAATTCGATCGTGTTAGTGTAGAATCTAGACTGTAACTACAGACGGTTATATAGTAAAAATAGTACGTAACTTGTAATACAAGTATCAGTTGTGTTGTGATCGCTGATTTGTCCTTTTGTTGGCTTCGCCACTTGAAAATAGTTTTTACAGAACAAACGCTTCACACAGTATAAGGTCCAAGAAAGTTGGTCGATACATGTACTTGCGAATTTGTATGAATTTTCTTCAAAGTTTTTATTACATCAGCAAAAAATTCGTCGGGTGAGACGATACGGAAGTTAGTTCAGTTAGTAGCAAACTGTAACTCAGTTTTGTCATCCTGTTTTTCTTTCTCCCTGAAATGATTTTTAAAATTAGGTAAAAGTTTCTTATTGATACGGGTCTATGTGATGTGTATACATATATTCTAAAGGCAGTTTAGATTACTTCAATATTTTATACAATATAATTTTCTGAAACAGGCGATCGTGGTATGATAATAATATAAAATATTGATATATTCCTTGTTTGTTGCTGTCGTAAGTTCGTTATTCTTTATGTTAAAATTGATACTGGTGTCAAGAAGTGGTCTTGTAAACTTTAAAAAATCCAAAATGATAATACTATTATGACATTAGCAAAGCTTTGAAAGAAAGAAAAGAATAATATGCCATGAAATTTCCCTACGATAATACTTTTCTCTTTATGAAGCATCTCGCGTTCCCTTTCACTCTACTTGCTCTAACCCTCATATCACGAGAATCAGTAGAGCATCGAGCAGGATATTATCAACCCAGCCAAGTTATTATTATTATTCTCATTTCAAATGAAAGAACTGCAAAGCTCATCGTATCGCTCGCTCCGGGTAGAAAGTGAAAGGGAAAAATAGCATGCATGTAGACTGGGAAAGTGTGTATTCTCTGTGATGATGGTGATGGGAAAGTGAAGTAGAATGATGATGATGTGACTTATGTGTCGTGATGCAATCTATCCTCTAAGCATTTGCTTCTCTGGAATAGCAGCGTAATGGTAATAATATGTAGAATGTGCCCTAGTGTACACAAGAAAGGTTAGCGGAGTGACGATGGTTGATGTTGGCTTTGGTTTTGTGCATCTTTCTTTTTTCCCTGCTAGATGCCTTGGAAAATAGACGGATTGGATCTCATTTCAGCTTGAACGAATGACTGGCTGACTGACTGAGTTATATAATATACTGACTGTATATAATAGCAAATGATAGTTTGTGTACACAAGAAAAGCTTCTCTTCCTATATAGCATTCGTTGAATAAATCGTGTAAGTCAAGGGATCGCACATCGTATGGGATATGGTTCTGAAATATGGGTGGGTACTGGATATGGATGTTGGAAAGATGTGTGCTCTTCGGATATGGAGGACAGAGAATTGAGGGTTCGCACAGAATAATGATTTTGATAGAGTCAAATCAAATAGCAGAAACGTGAGAGAGGAGATGAGAAGTTGTGAGAATATCTGAATGAATGCCTTGAACAAATAATAACGTCAAAGCTCAATACTGCATACAGATTGCAAAAGTTACATTCATACATACTTAGGTACATATACGACATACGTTTATCCATACATCTGATTACAGGCATTACGAGAGATAGGGAAATGATGAAAAGGAGCCTGAGTTGGCTTTCAGTTGACTTTGCCTCGCTCCTCAAGAGCAAAAGAGTAAAAAAGAAGTGGATAGATGATAGGGTGGATCGGATATTATAGGACGTGATGCGATATCATCATTATTAATGAAAATGAAATGAAGAATGTCGAATATGCTGAGGCTGAAGTTGATGGTAACAGATTGACACATAAGCAAAGAAGTGAGTGATTGTAAGTGATATATGCGTATAGAGCTCATGCGTATACATAAGTGTTTTGTGCTTATGAATACTTTGTACATATCATCTATGTTTCTTCAGATCCTCAGAAGTAGCACAAATGATGATAATAATGATTATCCAATCTTCGCATGCATTCGTTATTATTACCCAACTTTCCACCACGATGATAATGGTACCAAGAAGTATGGAACGGAAAAATAATACAAATGGGGTAACTTTTGTGGATGATTCAAAATAGTCTCTATACTTTCTGTATTAGTTTTGGGTAATGTATGATATACAGAGTTTGACTTTCACAAAGCGATTACGTATTTGGAATTGGAACGCAGTTTTCAATCTGGATTGAGCAAATGAAAACGACGCGAGAAATGGAGAGATGATGAAATGAATGATTCATTTTCAGAGTCGATTCGCAGATTATGAAAATGTTGGTAGATTACATTAGGTATACTTGTGTATCTATCATTACTCGTAAAAGTTTGACTTATGTCTGCTTGTGCTGTATCAATTTCATGTGAAGGAAAGGAAAATTTAACAAATATATCAGTAGTCCCCTAAGGCAAGATTTCGCATTTCTTAAAAATATCAGACAAAGTCTTTTCCGCACTTCCGCAGTTTCGTAGCAAGTAAGCATAAATCTATGTTTACACAAATAAAGCATCAATATTAGAATTTAACTTTGCATAGAGAAAATTTCCTACTTTTTACTCTAAAAGTTAACAACAGTCATTTTCATGCATTCATTCATCCACAAGTTGTATGTGGTGGACAAGGCACTTTGTAACAATGATCTGTGTTTAGGTCGTAAGTGTGTGTGATGCATGCACCATATTTTACAGACTACCCATATTCAGGGAGCCACGGGGCAGAGTTTGATGGTTTGAGACGGTGAAAGAATGATGCACGCCGATTTTCCTTAAGCTCCACAATAAATTCCCACATTACATAAATGGAAATAGGGGATTTATTTTTTGTAAGCTTTTACTTACTTCCCACAAAAATGGAATAAATGGAGAAGGGAAGGATGGAGTTCAATAAGTGCATACAGAGTTGAGTTTGCTAGCTGTAACACGGCTATTCAATATTTATTCTTCTTTAAGTGGCCATTTTTATCCAATCTTCCCTTGTACATACGGCAATATCGCCGCAATTCTTTATGTTTGGGCAGTCAATAGTGACAGGTTTGTCTGGAAGTTCACAGCAGCAATACAATACAAATACGTACTCAATTGTGTTACTGAATAAATAGAATGTTTCCTATATGGATGCATTCAAAATCAGTAGCACCGATTACATTTATTTTTATTACCTGCATGCCCACCCTCCAGGCAAAGCAAGACTATGACTTTAGAACGATCATAGGAAATAGGTACTTGGTTGGTTGAAAGTCTCGTATCGTAATAATGCATAATATACACTACAGTTTTGTGTGAGTTTGGAAAAAGCTTTGATCGATGTTAAAAGGATTTGTTGCTTTGCTTGGAAACTCTGAAAAACATAATCCAACATCATGGATGAATACCTGTTTTAATAATCTGTAGTAAGCAGTTTAAGGGAATGTGTACTCTGCTTAAACATCTACAAATGAAACTATAAATTGCTCCCCATGTTTGTATACAATAAAATGCTTAGTAAAAAGTTAAATGAAATTAATTTTTGCCATATTTATACCTGTATTGCAGTCGCAAGTAGATATACTGACTTAAAATATGTATGCCATTTTTGTCAACCTAGGTCCTCGGATGTCGGAAATTAAGTTTCTCATGCTGATGCATTATATATCAATAGTATATGTATTACACGACTCTTATCTCACTAAACTGTATAAATATCTTAACGTTAAGTGCATCAAATTGGATGCGAGCGAGCTGTATGTATCTAATTTCTCAATATGTACATACATGCATACATACCTACTTACAAAAGGCTTAAGATAAAAACAGTTGAAATCAGAGAGAACACCTATCTTGAAAATCACATCGATGGATGTAAATTTTACACATCAATATGTACCATTCCTATTTTCATTTGCCCCCACTAATGTTCAATAGTTTGTTAAAATTCTTATGAACAAACATCTACATGAAGATGCTATTTGTTCGGTAGATCCCTTAAATAAACAGAACTCATAATACACAATCTGTGATTGTCTTTCCAGTCACATTCATTTTTTTTTGCATAAGTTATGCATTACAGATATATTCTTGGGACGGGACCAATTATTCAAATGCAAAAAAGTTGTTGAGTACATTTATCGGACAAGATCAAGCCAGCAAAAGCATATTTGGTAGCTTCGCCCCTTCGCCTATGCATTCGAGCTTGTTTCAGTTAAGTCATCAATAATCAATAGAATCATGTATATTGCACAGAACACAAATACTCAAAATCAGTCTAATATAATATAGATCAGTATAGATACGTTTTTGATTGTATTCAGTGTGTATATTGTAAGTAAACCTTTGTAAGGTTACTGTTGTATGAAGACTATATTCGCCTCAAGATGACCTGTGCCGCATACGTAAAGTAAACTCTTGGTTGCGCCATAATGAATTTAGTCAAGCTATTAAGCTTCATAAAGTAATGAATTTCTCACATGGTTTCACGCTCTATCTACAGGCGACAGGTCATAGTTCTAAGAGCTTCGGGTTTCCTTTATTTATCTACCTACATATGGATAAATCCAATAAGACTGCAACGAATGTGGGTAATTGGCCTGTGAATGTTCTCTGTTAGATCTGAATGATTTGTTAGAAAAGCTTCCAAATTAATGTTTCAAGGCAAAAATGAAACTTGTAATAAACAATACACTTTGCAAAGAGATGACAGTTTAGTGAGATAAGAGTCGTGTAATACATATACTATTGATATATAATGCATCAGCATGAGAAAC
>JAHZNG010000357.1:0-18722 GCA_027744375.1 Orchesellides sinensis
AAAAAAATTGAGCAACGATGTTCCCTTCTTCTTTTGTTTTTGGTAGAAAATACCATTCACTCCCGTAGGCACCATAAGATCAGGTACGCGAGGCTAAACAATGATTTCATTATTTTTTATCAATATATGCATAAATACACATAGGTACATACAGCAGGTAGCATCATCATCCTCGTCATTGTTGTCATTCATGGATAGATATGACCAATATGATTTTGATTTGATCACACTGACTGACGATGATAATGATGATTTATCAATATGACTGCTATTATTTTTACATCTTGTTGCAAATATCCAACTGGCTGAGCGTGTTCGTTTTTGATTACTTTTCTCCCCTATTCTTTTGTTTTTGTTGATTAAAACCCTATTACCTACTTCTGACGTTTGACTGATGAGCAATAAGTAGGTATGTACCCTAATAAAATATACAGCAATAGCTACTAATGTTATTAGATGGAAAATTATTACTGAACTAATGCCTAGTGCTACTAATGAGCCTCAACCTCAGCCTTATTTACCCTGTTGCCATCAAATGTAAATAAGTAAGGTAATGCAAACTTAATTTGCATTTACCTGAATGTCATTCAAATTTCTTTGTTTTTGGAGTAAATAGTAGAGAGTAATCAAATGGTTTCTTAAATAAAAGAATAATTTTTGTAATAATATACTGAATACGAGAACGCTAATGGTACCGCTACCCGCAAAAATGTGGCATTAGTAATGTACATAAAGTAAATCGTGTCATCTTGTGTTTTTTGTCATTATTTTTTAGGATTGGGCTTTGTGGGGTGCATTGAAATTAGGTCTACACATTTCATGTAATTAGTTAGATTAAAAAACAACATTTAGTGCAAGGCAAGTAGTTATAGCCCGATCAAGTCAATTTGGTTAAGTCCGGGAAACTTATCAAAATACTGCGTTTTAACAGACTTGATACCCATGTTTTGTTTTGCAAATTGCAACTCTTTTTTTGTATATTGGTGAGGTTTGCACGTGCAACTTAAATGACAGAAGCCGTCATCATCACAAAATAATACTATACATATGATATGGTTGTGTGTGAAATATACGGAAAATTGCAAAATGATTACTGCAATAATATCACTCAAACCTACTATATGACACAAAATTGCAACTCTTTTTTTTGTATATTGGTGAAGTTTGCACGTGCAACTTAAATGACAGAAGCCGTCATCATCAAAAAATAATACTATACATATGATATGGTTGTGTTTGAAATATACGGAAAATTGCAAAAATGATTACTGCAATAATATCACTCAAACCTACTATGACACAACAAAAGGCATAAGCATGACTGAACAATTTAATGCTTTTTCCCAGACATCAGTGCTAATTTAATGTTCATTTTACTCCTCCTTATTCCTTCTTTCCACCTTCTGTTGAGATTTGAGATGTATATTACTTAATATCATTTAGACTTCACCATTAGAAGCAATATTGGGGGAAGCAAATGTGACGATTAGAGTTGATTTGATTACCTGATAGGGTAATGAAAACATGTGCAAGTCGCTCATGTCATGTCGTCGGGCATTATACGATTTTATTGTTGCCATTTGCATGAGGCTGTAAACAAGTATGAAAACTATTAACTGGCTGTAATGGAAATGGGAGCAGGCAGCGTGCTAGTATGTGATACTGAAGATAACCATGATTTGATTACTTGTTATTGCAATTTAACACACACTGTAAAAATTTAAATTGGACAGTCTCTATAGATTAAGATTCATGTGTAAACATCTACCAGATTTTTCAATTGGAATTATTGGTAGTATCTAAAGTAATCGGATGGAAGCAAGCATGTTTACTACACGCCTAATAAAGATGTCTTGTATGAAATCACTGACCAAAACGAACAAAGGTAGAAGTGACATATATTGGTTATTAAATTATTTGGGAATTTTTCAGACAACAATGCAATCCACGGACAACACATGTACACATGTGAATACAACATTATTATTTGCAACCAACTTTTTTGAAATCGAATCTCACGATTTTTACGTTTCAATCGTTTCCAATTCAGATCCTACAATGCTTCCTTGATCTGCCATGAAATCTTATTTTTATTATTGTAATTACCATTTTCTTGATGTTACCACAGGTCTTATTGTGAACTATATTTTAGTAATATTTTTGATCAGCCAGTGTTAAATTTATTGTAAAATATTACTATTAACTTAGTGGAGCAATAAGTTACCATTTGTATAGCGTTTGTACTCATAAAAGGCTATTTTCATTTAATTTAATTCAATTCAGCACCAGAATTAAATTATATTTGCCTAAGAGCTTATCTTTCATCTGGGAAATCAACTTATTCACATGATTTATATAATCAATGTAGACAGTTCAAGATTCTCGTTTTGTCGCTGCTTAAACAACCGTGGTTAATTTTGAACACACGAATTGCTAAAAATGTAATTCATTGGAGCAAGCCGCTGTATCTATATTGCAATATATTTATCATTTTATATTTTACAAATTACAATGCATGACTGGCCATTTTGGATTCAAACAGTTCAATCAAATCACTTGAAAATCGTCGTGAGCTATTGCGTTTTGAAATTTAGTTCACTTAGCTGATTTGAACATTATAATTTAATAATGAAATGGTCATGACGTGAGAGCACGACCGTACCACAAAACTAATGTCTGATTTCATTACTCTATAAACATAATCAAATCAAAGTGTAACTACTCGGAATATTTATTTAAACATTTTACAAATTACATTCAAAATATCGGGTGCATATTTTCAAAAAATTGTTTTGTACATATGTTGTATTGTAAAGCTAGCTTCCTTGTGCAACAACATTTCATCATGTCTTAACCGATATTTTTAACAAATTGTTGTACATTCCTCTTCCCATATGCATATTTGCAAAATAAAGTACCAAGTACCTTTAAAATGCAAAACAAAAGTTGACACAATGTTGAAGAAGTATAACTTATAACAACAAAAGTACTTTGAGGTACAAAGTTCGCTATATTGCAGAAGCAGCAAAACATCCGGTAATAATAAAGTATATTGTTATTAAAAACGAGAGCAAACAATATTTTCAAAAAATTGTTTTGTACATATGTCGTATTGTAAAGCTAGCTTCCTTGTGCAACAACATTTCATCATGTCTTAACCGATATTTATAACAAATTGTCGTACATTCCCCTTCCCATATGCATATTTGCAAAAAAAGTACCATCACCTTTAAAAATGCAAAACAAAAGTTGACACAACGTTGAAGAAGTATAACTTATAACAACAAAAGTACTTTGAGGTACAAAGTTCGCTATATTGCATAAGCAGCAAAACATCCGGTAATAATAAAGTATATTGTTATTAAAAACGAGAGCAAACCTGGCAAAAAATGAACATGACATAGGTTTTTAGTAAAGTATTATCTCTTGACTTTTGAAAAATGAAATTAAGGTGATACACGATGATGTACAACGATTAATAAGATGATATGTGCACTGCCAACGACGTGATGTGATGACATGGACGATATATATATTTAACAAGTGAAATGAAAAATAGAGCAACTTTTCTGTTCAAAGGAATGAACAAATACACACTCACCCACAATCTACCTGCAAATCTTTTTGTTATGTAGGTAATTGTTATGAAAAAGGAGTTTGAATTGAGTCGTGCCATGAGAAATGTTAAAATGTCCATAATCCATATTACAGAAATATAATGCATAAAAATGTTATAGTATCATGTCCTATTACGCGTTTCACTGAACTACACACCACAAACAGCTTGAAAAAAAAAGTAAAGGGGACGTGACATGATGGATTCTTGAGATAAGCTCAATAACTACATTAGTAACAGCAATAATAAATGAATTACTGTTTAAATGCATAAATATGATGATACTGAAGAGTTTCAAGCACAATTTTCAGTTATTGTATGAACATTCGTTATATATGTCTTTTTAAATGCTCTCGCTCACCCTTCCTAACTAATATGCTTCCTAAAAAGATAAGGCAGGCTAAGCTGAATCGGGTTTGTGCATATTATGTAAAATGTACGATGTAACAGTCAGATAAGCGCATGTGAGTAACATCAATTTCGTGCCATTGTAATGCAATTTTCCTAAATGGATCATTAAAATGAGAGCAACAAACATATTTCAAAACTGACAGAGTTGCATATTTGCCATTCATACATTAAATAACCTTTGCCGTGTGAAAGTGATTTTAAAGCTGTGAATAAAACATGATATGTGCATGCGTTGAACTAATTAAGTAATATGACCATTTAATATGATTTATGATGTGCGATAATAAGTCATTTGCATAACTCTTTTAAAATTAAGTACCCATTCATTTGAGATGTATGATTTTTATGAAAATGTAGTTATTAAATCCACACTTCTTGTTTTCTCATATAAATAGCATGCGAACAAGTACGCAGTTCAGCGGAGCGCCGTGCCAGATCGCTAGAGCCTCAAGATGCAAAAGATGTACAAATCCCCGACTGTGACCCAGAAACAGGAGGCTTTAAGGAAGTGCAATGTGACCCAGGTCAATCAACATGCTATTGCGTTGACTCTCAAGGTTTTGAGTTGCCTGGTACAAAGGCCAAAAGTCGAGAGTTGGTTAACTGTACCAATCCAAAGCCCTGCGCAGGCCCCATGTGCCGTATGCTTTGCCCGTACGGTTTCCAATTGGATGACAATGGTTGCGAAGTCTGTGAATGTAGGAATGTCTGCAAGGATGTCAAGTGTCCCGGTGAAACACAATGCGAAGTTGAGGAAATTCCTTGCACCGTTGATCCCTGCCCTCCTGTTCCGTCTTGTAAGCAACCACGTACCTTGGAAAGTCTTTGTCCATTCGGTGCTCCACTTTTGATCCCTGAGACAGGAAATCCCTTCTTGTGTGGGAAGGATGCTGGCCAGCCTACTTGTCCAGCTGCATTTGATTGTAGTGTTAAGACTGGAGATGACTATGGCGTTTGCTGTGCGTCCAACAAGAATTTTGAAAAGCCTGGAAGCTGTCCTGTAGTAGCTACCACAAGGGATGCTGAAGAAATGGGAAGGGGTGGAAATGAAGCCGCATGCCAATCGTCATGTAGGCATGATTTGGATTGTCCGGAAATGAACAAATGTTGCTTTACTGAAGGCTGTGGAAAGAGTTGTATGCAACCTGCGAATTCAACAAGTGAGTACATTTTCAATTAATACAAGCTGTTAAGTATGTATGTTTGGAGTATTTTAACCGCGGTCATATTTCTACTAATGATTTTAAATACACTTTACAGTTTGTCACCAACAGAGGCATATTGCAGTATTGCTTTCTGAGAAGGAATTGGAAGGGAAGGGTTACATTCCTCAGTGTGATGATGAAGGAAACTTTATGCCACGTCAGTGTAGCCGGTAAGTAAACCATCCATCTCTCTTTATAGAAACAGTTAATGCAATGTGGAATGCGTAGGATAGTTTTATTCGATAAATTATATTTTTAACATAATGACGCATTGCGATTTTTCAGTAACGGAAAAATTTGCTGGTGCGTATCCCCGGATGGCAAGAACTTCCCTCAATCTTTGGGACCAGCGGAATCCGTTAACTGCTCGAACATTCATCAGCGGCAACGAGGTAAAGAATTTCATTTAATTTAACATTAATTAATGCTTGATCATGATCATGCTATCGGTTCTGTTTGATTTATGTACACTATAACATTGTGGGTTGTCCTTATAGCCGTTATCTCAGCCAGGGTAAACCATTGCGACCACGTAATTTGCTCCGCAACCTGTGAATACGGTTTTAAAACAGATGCTGAAGGATGCCCAACGTGTGATTGCAATGAAAGCCCATGTGATATCTTAAAGTGCCCTTCAGGCTCAGTTTGTGAAATGGTAAGGGATCCGGCCTGTACTTCTGCTGCTGCTGATAGAAACAGTGAAAACTGCCCAATGAAAGCGACTTGTCTGTCCGAAAGTCTTTACGTGAACCCATGTACTATGGGCACACCTCTGACCAACGTGGGAACTCAAAAGGTTGTAACTTGCTCCGAGTCAGCTAACACTTGTCCAAGTTCTCATATATGCGTTATGGTCTCCCCCAACAAGGCTGGACTTTGCTGTGTTAACAAGCCAAGAATTGGTATAAAAAACTAATAAAAAGTTAATGTGTAGCTAAGAATATTTAAATAGTAATTTTACAACTATTTCTTCGCAAATCTTAATTCCAGAACCAACAAAACCAGGAATGTGCCCTTTCATCTCCGCCTCTGTCTGCAATTCCAGTAGCACTGTAGGAGCTGATTACAAGGGATGCATGTCCGATAATGACTGTGAACATTCTATGAAATGTTGTTCTGCCGGAGGGGACTGTACAGTTTGTGCAGACCCCCTGTTGAAGCAAGATCTTCAAAAAGGAAATAAGATGATGACAAGTGAGTATTTTACACAACTATAAAATAGGTTGAAACCAAAGCCCACATCATAACTACTCGTATACATAATTGAAATGATGAATTTTTTAGTGTGCCAGTACATCAGTGAGAGCAAGGATAAGGTAGGAGGTGTATTTAGCAAGTTCCGTCTTGCCATCCCAAGACCACAATGCAAAGAGACTGGAGAGTTTGAGGAAATTCAATGTGACGACAACAACTGCATTTGTGTGGATGAAAATGGTGCTGAGATTCCGGGAACTCTGTAAGTTAAAGAAATCAGTTATGACTATTATTATATACATGAGCTTAAAATTCTCCATTAATGTTATGTGATTATTAAATCTTATATTCTTCTATCAGTGTTTCTGCCTCTGCAAATAATTTAACTCGGGAAGCCTGCATTGAAGCAAGAACAAATCCAAAATGTTTGGAAATGAACTGCAGATTGGGTTGTGATTACGGTTATGAAGTTCTCGATGGATGCAAGATTTGCGAGTAAGCTTGAACGCACGAAATCTGAGTATAGATCAAATTCTTATATTATATGCAAATTTCAGACTAGCACTAAATTTATAACCGATTTAGGTGCCGAAATCCATGCAACAGTGTGAATAGCTTGTGTACTACTGGAGAGCAGTGTGAGATGGTCGATATTGACTGTTGGGACCGCAACTGTCCACCTCTGCCATTTTGTAAGTATTTTATTTCAATGCATATTTAAGAAAGCTTTGAGATACATATGTAACAAAACATTTAATTTGGAATACTTTGCTCGGTTGCACAGGTGTTCCCGAAAGCCTATCGAATGGAGAGGACCTTCGAAATTCATGTCCCAAAGGTACCGCTTTTGTCCTTGAGTCCAATGAAACACTGACATGCAATCCTCGGGCCAGGTAATATAAAATAATATTAACTTCAATAAATCCGAAGTAATAAATGAACAAGTATAAGTCAGATTCGTATTTCGTTACAACAGGATGCTCCAATGTCCAGACGATTACTATTGCCATGATATTGAGGAAGCTCACGACTTTGGAGTTTGTTGTCCATTAACAGGTAACAAGAAAGAAAAGACTTTGGAGTTCGCAGTTTTTGAATAGACAATTGACTTAAGAACAAACTACAATTTCAGACGAAGACTTACTCGCTTTAACGACAGCAGAAGACCGACATGGAGGTGAAAGTGACGAGCATCGTGAGAACAATGATAACCTTGAAAACCCAACTGACCTTGATCATGACGAAGACCATGACCTTGGTGACGATGAACAGGGTTTAGAGGATGACAGTTATCATATTTTTGATGACGATGGTCATATCTATGTAGAAGGGACCAACGCATTGGCTAGGAGTGACGACTCTCGTGCGGAAAAAATGGGTCAATGTCCTTATCTCTTCCCGATGAGCTCTGGTTCATGCGAAGCACAATGTTCTTTTGACTCGGAGTGCGGAGGAGAAGAAAAATGTTGTGTCAATTCCTGTGGTGGAACTCATTGTACTCAGCCTTTGCTTTTGACAGGTAATGTTTCAAGTTTGTAATTATCATCACAAAGAGAAAATTGGAATTAAGGTTTAGTTCAAAATAAAAATGTTCAAACTTTTCCTTTTTTAGCTTGCCAACATCAGAAAAATATAATTGAACACGTGGCCAGAGAAAACGGTATCCCTGCCAAGAGATTTTTCATCCCGCAGTGCGACGAAAATGGAGAATATATGAAAATTCAATCTTTTGGAAAGTTCCATTGGTGTGTGGATTCAGCCGGCCATGAAATCCAAGGAACCAGAGTTCCTCAAGGAAAGCGACCTAACTGCCAACGTAAGTTATTAAAGCAGAATAGTTATTGCCACATATTTCTTAATTGTATTTTACGCATTACTTTTTAAAATTTGCAGGTCCTTCGGTGTGCCCCGTAAATCTGTGCTCCCTTCAATGTGAGTTTGGCTATCAACTGGATGCCTCCGGTTGTTCGGTTTGCCAATGCAAGCAAAGTCCATGTGAAGACATTACCTGTGACAAGGGCGAAGAATGTAGGATGATGCAACTGAACTGCATTTCCGAGCCTTGCCCACCCGTACCTCTCTGCTTACCAAAGTTGGAAAATCCATGCATTTTTGGAGAGCCACTCAGGTTCATGGATAGTCATGAGAGAGTCACATGTGGTCCTGGTGGAAACTCCTGCCCTTCATCCCACAAGTGTAACCTGAGTCCGTTTGGAGAGTACGCTGTGTGCTGTCCCAAACCAAGTAATATTTGCATAAACTATAATTCTTTGCATTGGTGTGATAAGATAATGTTTTGTGGTCACTAATAAATTATTTAACATTTTGCAGAGGAAGTTTGCTTCGAGAAATTTGACTTTAGCTTGTGCACTGCGTCTTCAGATGACTCCTCTGCAGTTGAAAGATTTTTCTTTAACTCGTCGTCAAATGAATGTCAGTCTTTAAAATATATTGATGGATGTAATGGGAAGGGAATTAGTTATGGTAATTTGTTTGACACAAAGTCTGAGTGTCTCTCAATCTGTCCCGCATTGACACATTGTGAGCGTACAAGGGAAAAGAATATGGAACTTAGAAAGCGCTACCAGCATTTTAATTACGTGCCAAACTGCGATCCCCAAACTGGAGAGTGGAATCCAACCCAATGCTTTGACGAAGTAGGAATGTGCTGGTGTGTTAACAAAAAAGGAGAGCCTATCAAGGGAACAATGACAAATGGAACGCCAAAGTGCCAATCGCGTCGTGGTAGATTGTTGGGAGCCTCATCTTCTGTAGAGCCCTTAGGTAAGATTTGATTTGACAAATTCACTCGCTCTTTTAAAGTTTGTTATGCTTTAATCAAATGCAGGATTAAAATTTTGATTTTCCTGTGCCTAGTTTGTGAGAAGGGTGTAACAGTCCATCGCTGCAATGTGTCTCTCTGCGAAGGCAAAGTTTGTCTTGCAAATCCATCTGCAAAATGTTATATTAACCCATGTAACGGCTGTAGTGAGAAATGGATGACTGAGGATGGCGAACCAGTGGATTGCAATGCTGGCCTTACTAAATGCCAACAGGAAGCACAGCGTATTGTCAACTCTCAGTCTCAACGCAACCAGCTTCTCACTATTGATTCCAGCAGTGGCAGTAGTACAGAGGACATCATTATTTCCGAATCCAAAGGACCACTTAACAGTTTAGAAAATACTTTGACCGAAATTTTCTTGAGTGGAAGCAGCAAGCCCCAACTGAAATACAGTGAGGACCCATCCGTCCCTCTGTCAGAGACCAGGACTCAAGTGACACCAATTTATGCAAACTTTGGGGACCATAAAATTGTTGGGTTGAGCGCAAGCAGGGTAACTTATATGAGTAGCCCTTCATTATCCTCCTCTTCATCATCTTCCTCATCAATGCCAAAGTCAGAAGAGAAGGATTTGAATGTTTTGTTGGGTTCAACAAGAAAGCACACGACAGCTACAAGTATAGCAGATATTTTGGCCGACATGATGAGCACAGAAAGCACCGAATTAGCAGACCAAGAATCGCTGACATCTTCTGACTTCATTGATTTAATGCCTAGCAGTACTCAAATGGTGTATAGAGCTGGTGTTCCTGCATCACCCGATCAAATCTTACCACCAATGGCTGCACTCATGCGAATGGGATATGGATATGGGCCACTTCAAATGAATCTTCCACTTTCAAGGGTACGCAGAGAGCAAGCAAGTACTGAAGAGTCGGAATCTCATGAGGAATCATTTAGCGTTGAAGAGACTAGCACGAATCCAGAAATTCTAGTGTCAATTATTCCAAGAAGACGACCTGGAGCCTGTCCACCACCCTCTCATATTGCCATTTTGAACCTGATCAGTGGAGCGTGTCGGGATGAGTGCGATAATGATAATGAATGTGATTCTGGACTTAAATGTTGCATCAGCAAGTGTGGCTTGAAATGTATGGATGTGGAGATGGAGACCACGGTAGACATTATGAGGGAGGAAATATTGCCAACCTCAGCCACGGAAGCTTTCCCATCATGTATGAAATGTCGCCAGTTCATTATGTATTCTTTTATTTTTTGTAAACAGGAAATCACAAACACATTTTAATTGTAGATTTGCAAGAGGAAGACTACGAAGAGGACTTAATTGAGCCTCCAAAATTAGTCTTGTCAGTTCCGCAATGCAGCGCTTTGGACAATGAGTACAGCCCCGTCCAATCTCAAGGGGAACTATCTTGGTGTGTCACGCCAGAAGGCATCCCGATTCACGACACCCTCACTCGTGGAAAGGTTCAATGTTCCAAAAATGGCACTGTTATTTATAAACAGTCCTTCGGACCGATCTGTCCAGATCCAACTGTGAAGCCCATGGTTTGCACCGATCAGTGTTTGCAAACTTCGTGTAAGATGCACCCAGAAGCTGTTTGCGTGATGGATGTTTGTGATAACTGCAAACCAGCTTATTTCAGGTTAATATGGGGTTCCAGTTAAAAAGTATAAAATGACAATACAGTATTAGTTAAAAGGTTTCCTTAACCTTTCGCTTCTTGTTGATTTATATAGACCTACGGGTGAGAAAGTAGAATGCGAAGAGAAATGTTTCCAGCCTCATGCAGATCCTGGCTATTGCCGAGCATACATCGTTAGGTACACCTTCAACTCAACGTCAAACAACAACCAGGTTAAAATAACAAGGCTTACTATATTGATTTGTATTTACATCGGCAGCTGCCATCAAGTTTAACCATACATCATTTAACTTAATTTGTCTTTAAAATCTAAAGAGTAAATTGTTTTTTTTTTGTGTAGCTCCAGTATGTGAGCTCCCGATGAAGGTTGGACCATGCCGAGCCAGTAAGCAAAGATGGTTCTTTAACACTGAAACGGAATCATGTGAAAGCTTTTGGTATTCTGGATGCGGAGGAAATGCCAACAATTTTGCTTCAAAGGAACAATGTGAAAACAGGTGCCCAGACACAGTCCTCTGTCCTTATTTACATGATGGGGAAATGAGGAGTTGTAGCCGAACTGAGGCATGTAGGAACCTTACCTGTATAAATTCCATGAATCCTGATGAGTACATTTGTCAAGTTGACCCATGTACTTGTGAAGCTACACTGAAAGATCCTTCTGGGCAGGAAATTACATGTGATGAAATGAATCTTAGTATAAGCAACACTCAGTCTACAACTTCTGAAGAACCCAAACCCACAGAAGTGGTCTCTGAAAGCATTTCACAAGTGTCAAATACACCAACCCCTGTATCAGTAGCTCCAGCAGCCCCAACGTTAGATACAGAAGATGGCGAAGGTCTACCACAAGTGGCAACAAAGGTTCTGCAGGTTTTGGCAGATGCTGCGTCCATCATGTCAAAATGCCAGGCAATGTCAGAAGTTTCACGAGTTAGGTGCGATGAGCAAGGACAGTTTACCACTGTACAATGCCCATACACTAACTCCAAGTGTCACTGTGTTGATGAGGCAGGAAACCAAGTAGAAAACAGATCCAATTTTCCCACTTGGTTCCCAAACGTGTGAAAAGGTGACCATGCCTAGAATAGAGGTTCTCTTGAATTTCCCAGCAGCAGATGAATCACAGTCAGTCCAAATTGGAGTTGAGATGCAAGACCTACTTAGGGCTCTAGATGCTCACTTGAGTGAAGACAAGGTGGAAGTTGAGGTTCTTCCCTCGTCAACCAATGTCCGCTTCGCTCTCATGGGTGATAACAAGGTGGATGTTTCCTACAACTTGGAGAATATGGTGAAGAGCAATACCATTGGAGTTTTAGAACAGGGCCAGTTCCTCCCTGCCGATTTGTCCCTGTCAAGATTTAGTCATATTGTAGATACCGTCAACAGGCCACGTGTCAATCTGAAGACGGATGACGTACGACAACTTGATACCAATGCATTAGACGAAGACGATGACTCTCAAAATGAGGATGATTCCGTGTCAGCGGAAAGCTTGGCAGTAGACACAGAATACAACTTGGTTGCCGTAATGCTTACAATTGTTGTTGCCATGTCCGTTCTTCTCGCAGGTTTCGGTATGTTTTTGGCACTACAAAAGAAAAAGCATACAGGTTCATATCCCAAAAAGCCTTTTGACTCGTTGGCTTTTTCATCGCACGTTTACGATTTCGAAAAGAAGGTTCCTCTTGACCTTCCTACCTTTAAAGCCACCGCACCCACAACTGGAGAGCAATCCAACAATGAGAAAAATGACAATAGTGCCACTAAATAAATACATTGTACCAATAAATAACTTTAAGCATACAATATAGTCATGATACGTATATATACTCCCATACTCTAAGAAACTTTCACCTCACCGTTTAGTATTTTTTGTTTGTTGATTTGATTGTTATTGCTATACGCGTAAATATCCAACATAACTTTTATGGAGAAAGGAAAATACATGGTCTCATTTGACAGAGACGGAGATCGAGGGTTGGCAACAGTGAAATTTAGAAAATGAAATTCAGCCACGCAAACGCCAATTATGTGTGAAGGTTAAAATCCTTCATGTCCGAACGCATATTAAAGTAAGGTCATGCTTAGATTTTCGTATCACTACTCCTCACTCCATCTCTGCTTTAATCAGTATCATCTTCAGCCATAAGAATACAAATTTAATGTATCTTTTTCTACATGTAATATATTTTGCTCGATTACTTAGTGGCTAAAGAATTTAGTAATTAATAAAATTTAATGATTAGTAATTTAAAAATGATCAGAAAGCCACATATACATAATGTTTTCTTGGGATGATGTTGAATATATAACCTAACCCGTTGATTGTAATTTGTAATGTTAAACCTTTGTAAAATTAATCTTGTTGATTTTCCTAAAGAAATATCTGCATGAATTTACCTATTACATAATATAAGTACTAAAAGTTAAGCATATGTGTACTATACAAACATTTATAGTATTTTTGATAGATTAAGAATTTTCACGCATTTTTTTTACCAAATCGCTTGAATTTATATGTAAATTTGTCGCGATAAAGAGATATTTATGATACGTTAGTATGCAAAAGGATATATGTGTTTTTTAATAAACGCAGTCCAAATTCAAAGCTTTTTGGTGTGCAATATGCTTAAAATTATATATATTAAGGTATGGTGTTATCCCATTAAAACAATCTGCTGTGAAGAGACCAAATTAAAAGTTATTTTTGCTAGTTTAGTAGAATATAGCATGTGATTCTATCATGTAAATTTTGGTGATTTAGTTGGAAGAGCAAGTCATCATATACATTTAGTAGTTAGAATCGTTTAAAATGTAATGCATTGTTATTGTGATTGATGATTATACCTCCTCGATTGTCCTGCCTTAAGCTGTAACGTCATTCAGCAAGGTCATGGTCATTCTTCTTCTATAAATACATGGAGCATGTGCAGAACAAGAGGGTAAGCAGTATAACCAAAAAAGCTGTTTCTGAAAAATGTTTAAAAATACAATAAAAAGTTGATAATAAAAGCAGTCTACAAATCTAATTAACTGAATATACTTTACATTTCATTACTGGGTTTATAACTTTTTACATGTACGTTTTAAATGAAGACTGTGTAATTATTAATTATACATTCTATTGCATAAACATAATTATTCCGTGTCGTCAGCGTCAGTTTCCATTAAAACACTAATCATTTAAATATACTACCAGCTTCAGCGTTAGAAGTTTTGCAAGAGACTGTTATAAAATATAAAAAGAGTAAAGTCACATGCTGCAATGCAATGGAGAGTTCATTGGGTCCTGTTCAATTGAGAGCTTTGAAAGAATAATGACTACGATTACTGATTACCCTTGACTTTGGAACTGCTTGAGAAAACATGTTGAATAGCACGTTAGAATGTATTTTAGTTCTGGAGAAACGTACTTTAATACATATCTAACTTCATGTGCCTTGCATCACACATTACGTAGCACAAAAAATTGCTTTGAAACCTCTTCAAATTTAAACACAATACATTATGCATTCATAATTGACAACTTTACAACACCATACGTAACCTACCTGCCTGAATAAAGAAATTAGTTAAGTTATTAACCGCTAAAAAGATGAAAGTTCGTTTTGCATGCCATACTTATACATATACTGAACATATTCTTCAACTACTTTTATCACATACTATATAAAGCAATTTTATGTTGATTCTTTCAAGCAGAACTGCATAGCAAGCATTCCTAAGCCTCCATTTATATAGTACCATCAAATCAACCATCTTACAAGTTTTATGGAGAATACTGGTGTGATCCTGATTTTTGAGAGAAAAACCACAATAACAGTAATAAAACAAATTTTAGTTAACAGTTACAGTGTGTGGTTGTTTAAAACCAAGATTAAGATTGCCAGCAATTCTGTTAAGTAGGAAAAGTTGTCTAGTACAGTGAAAGCCATGGATCTTGTTACAGATTTGAGACATATTTGGATAACATTTACTTTTGTATATCTCATACATGTAACAGTTTATAACGTTTCATTCATAACTTAGGCTACAGTTTCTGCAAAAAAAACAATTTCAGAATAGTGTAATGTATTCAGCTTTTATGATCCATGATTGAAAAGCGCAAGCACAATATCTCCGCATGATCGACTATCCGGATTATTCTAATAAAATAAACGCTGCATACTGTTTAAATTAAATCCTACTAAACTTACAGAGTATTTTCTATTGATGCATATTATTGTATCTTGGAAGAAGTCAAACATGAAATTTAGAGTGAGAGGAGAAGAGGTTGTATTATGACATAATGTAAAGAAGGGACAGCCTACAACAAGGGTTACAAAACAAGGCAAAGATCTATATGTATGTACCTACTTGTTATGATACATATGAGTACAAATATAACGATAGCAAAATTTTCAATAAGTTTACAAACCATTTCCTAACATTTCTCCTCTACGATGTGGTGTATACATTTACCGGATAACTTATTTATGTAATGCTCCCGCAAAATTTATGTAATGCTCAAAATGATACATAATGCTGACGTTAGTACTTACAATATAAACGCCTGTCTTCGTATCTGTATCGTATCCATGTTGCATAAGTATTAAGCACCCGTTTCAGAATTGTATAATCCTTTCACTCCTACTGAGCTGCTACAAACTGGACAACGGTTTTAAATGTGAAATGCAATCCTGCCAAGACGATATAATAGCTTCTGAGTAACTAGTTGCAATTTAACATTTAAAATCTACATTTTTGTTATGTATATTTAATTTATGAACATGGTGCTGTAACAAAGATTTTGCATTGCATCCATTGTCACTAACTACTTTATAATCTACGTAGCACACCTTACAGAGCCCAATGCCCAATTTATATGGCTTACACATACATATACAAATGCTAATATGTAATTGAAATATATATTCATATTTAAACGATCAATATCAGCTTAATCATAGCCATCCTCCATAGTTATCCTTCCGAATCAATCATTATACATATTATAGCATACTTCTACTGTATCGGTTCGTTACGTTACATCCTGTGCAAAAAAGTATTATTTAATAGGCATAATGAAGCATAAAAGCCAGTAAATACATTCATCCAGCAACCATTACCGTGTGTTGTGTTACAAAAGTTACAAACTCATACACTTACTTATACATAGTATTACTGTACACATTATTCATTATTTTTACTGCAGGTTGCTTTTATTTTCTGCTTGCTCTTCTCCTGCTGGTGTCTCTGCAAAAAATTTTGTGTCGTCTACATAATTTATGCTGACTCCATCTTCTTCAACATCACAGGACAATTACATTCTGGAGTAGCATCATCCTGTCTGATTTTTGCATGTTCATACTATGTCTTGTGACTCGCCGCGGAAAACTTATTAGTATAGGNACAGGACAATTACATTCTGGAGTAGCATCATCCTGTCTGATTTTTGCATGTTCATACTATGTCTTGTGACTCGCCGCGGAAAACTTATTAGTATAGGTTAGGTTATTACTTATTAGTATTCCAAAAAAGCAATGATTTTCTTTCGCATCGACACTGAGACTAAATTGATACTTGATTGGTATGCTTAAACTCCCTCTCATTTGCATATTAGATTATCAAAATTGGACTCAGACATTCCTCCTCATCATTATCATGATACCATCTCATACATACATACAACTTGGCTTAATATTTTTTGCAACGACGCGATGTGAAACGATGTTATGTTATTGTGTTAGTGATGTGTGACTATGAGCGAATACATGGCAAATAAAACATTCATTACTTAAAAATGCATTACAAAACGAAATCTAACAAGGTTTGCCTTTTTCATGTGGCTCCTGCTGAAGGTACTCATAGGTATTTTTCGAGGTTATCTCTGTCGTAGATTACGAATATGAAAACCGTTTACTGGGAATTTTAATTGTCGCCAAGTTACAGGGCTTCGAAAGTTTAGCCTCATGGTGTTGAAACAATTTAATGAATCTAAATTTGTCCACTGATTTCATTTTCGGAATCAGCATGTTGAAAAATGTCTATCTTCAAAGTTTCAGGTCAATCGGGTAAAAATTTTCTAAAATATAGACATCTCAAAAATTCTGTATCGGGGTCCAAGTTTCAGTTACCATAGTGAGAAGAACAGAAAGTCGATCTCAACGTGAGCCACATATAAAATAGGTTCCTTGTAAGCCAAAGCCAGCAAGTTTTTGGTTAGTTAAGTTGTATGGCTTTATTGCTGTAAAATTCGTAAGGCATGTGGACTAATCAGTTAATAATCAGCCACCCATTAATATTTCTTGTCTCCTCCTATGCATATAGATATACTTACGGGTTCAAATTGTCTGTATTGCATATAACAAACAATGTATTACATGTTAAAAAACACATTTCAGAATACTACATACATCAAAGTTACACAAGCGTTGCATGAGTGGTTAGATATCTTTTGTAAAAAATCTCATTCCGTCTATTGCGGTGTTTTTCTGTACCCTATTGTGAATGATGATAAGCTGAATATATTATTGGAAGACTGGGAATGTAATGTAACGACCTGATTGATGCCGATGAAATGAAAATATCAATACATTTCAATGGTTTCTGCGTTATTTGTGTGTTACAATCATTGTATGAAAAGGTATTATTTGGTGTTATTTGTTCATGATTTTACACACATCGCGTCACCAACAAGACATGCAAAGACTTCAACTGTCTTCACTCTACTTATGTGTAATATGCTGCAGAGCTGGATTTGCAAAACAACATAAAATGCTCCTTAAATCCTTGACTTTTATCATGGTTAGACAGTTTTTCGAGGTTAAAATCCCAATCTATACTACTCCATGCATATAGGCATACATAATACCAGCTCGGTTCTACCAAAAACGAAGACACAAAAAGATGATGTCTTTTCGCAGCTAAATAATAAAAAACAGTATTTGTAATGCAAAATAAAATATTCCTACGTTCTTACTCCGCTTTTGCCTACTTTGTGTACATGTAAAGTATGTACGATTTCTTTTTGTTCCAATTACATTTTATATGTATGTATCTGAAATAAATAACTTATAAGTTCGAAGGGCATTGTATTGTGTCTCAATCCCAATATTAGGATTTTTTTCCAGTGTCATCTTCGACACCAAAAGGATCAGTGTAACGTAAGATTACAAAAGGAAATAACAAGACATAAGGTATACACAAAAATGTGTTCATTTTCTTTCATCCTACAACCAAATAACAGTCTTTCATCCTACGTTTCATATGGATCAACGATAATAAAACACATGTTGTTTTGTAGACAGTCATTATTGCATTGAACTAAAGATGATGATGTTGTGATGGGATGTATTCACCTTTCCTTATTACCTAATAAACATGTATACCAAGAACATATAGACACACCATCATCACATTATCTCCATATCGCCCATCTGATTTTTTGGAAAACTCATCGATACATCCTCTTACTACCAACACCAACCAGCCAACCGAACAGGCACCAGCTATCCAAGCTTCTTCGTACAAGTAATACATATGTATGTAATTTTTGGTGCAGAAAAGAACGGGACTGGATGATCCACAACAAGAGAGTGAATGGGTTGAGGGAGTACATTGAAACAAGAGTTCATTTAATACCAAAAACTGGAATCCTATACATATCAATAGCAAGCCTGACAAGATACACTATATAAATGGCACTTTGCTTACTTTTTTAGCATACTACTTGTAAGGTCTCTTAACTTACTGGCGATATGCGAATTGCCATTACCACCAATAGCGTCATCAAAATGCATGCAAGACTTTTCCATATATCCCATCACATATCTCCAGCCATCAAACCATACAAATTTTCT
>JAHZNG010000358.1:0-22025 GCA_027744375.1 Orchesellides sinensis
TTTAAAAAGACGCTAATTCAAAAGATATATTTTAAAAATATAAATTTGCCTTTTGTTTAATATTTGAAGCGGTTCCATATTAGCCCTTTTTAAAGGCGTTTTTACTTATATTAGTGCTATACAAGTAAAAGTATAAAGTATACCAACGCATAGGGCCTATATATAATCTTATCTAAACTTTTTAGAACCGTATATAAATACATATACAACGCATATATTGTGCATGCATCTTGCGAAAACATTCAAATGCGAAAACATTGTAGAAGCGAGTTACTTAAAAATGCGAAAAATTGGACCAAGCGAGTTAGTTAAAGTGCGAAATTTTATCCGGAGCGAGTTTTAGAAAATGCGAGAAAATTGACTGTGCGAGTCACTCAAGATGCAAAATTTTGGATGCGAGCTTCTGTCCGTGCTAATAGGCGTCCTGCAAGAACATGTCCTAAACCCGTTTTGACAAGCAGACAAGAAGGAGCTGCCTTCAGCAGCAGTCATTACAACTGCCACGTCCTTCTAAGGTTTGTCCAGCCATTTTGTCCTTTGTTTCGTTGAAATAAAGTTTTAGTTTGAATTAAAAATTAACAATATGTGTCCGTATCTGCCCCTTTTTTATTAAATTTAGCTCCACGCTTATAAAGATGCGGGGAACTGGCATGGAGCTGGAAGTTGAAATAAAGTTTTAGTTTGAATTAAAAATTAACAATATGTGTCCGTATCTGCCCCTTTTTTATTAAATTTAGCTCCACGCTTATAAAGATGCGGGGTACTGGCATGGAGCTGGAACAGCAACGGTACAACACCAATTCTAGTACAAATGACAAAGCTTAAAACTCAAATTCTGCAGTGAAGACGGATACATCGTAAACAACATTGTAGTTTGTCGGACGGCAAGTTTCTTGGTTTACCAATTGAGACAAAAGAAGTCGCATTTTTCAGGCAATAGTAATAGTACCATCGATACAGTACCAGGAGGAACGTTATCATACGTACTAGCCGATCCACTCCTCTGAAGAAGGGCTCCGGAGTTTATCTTTTTGGTTACAATTACCGTGGGTACCTTAGCCTGTTCCTGCTCACTCTCCTTGTACAAGGTCTCAATTGCCAGTCTCAACTGAGGAACCTCCACATCCAGAATATAATTTATTTGACCCTCCCCAACTCCAGGACAGTACAAGAGGACAACACGTTCAGGTAGACAGTTTTTTCGTATTTTGAACACTTCTAGGGATTTGGTCATTCCTGCAATCAAGTTCTTGGCGAGCTCGGATATATCTTTATGGAAATTGACGGTTGAATAGTATTGGTTTAATGACTGATCCGTTTTTGCAACTAAGGCACCAACCCTGTAACTCTTCCTTACACTACAATGATATTCTTTGAAACCCAACACCATGAGTTTCTTCACGGAAATTTTAACTCACCAAGGCACACCATCGAGTTTGGCGGTGATTTGGATCATCACCTTAGTACAGATGGAATTCAGTCTAGGTCTTTGGAGTGTTCATGTTCTTTGCCAAGAAGTACTAACATCCGATTCCAAAGTCTAAAATGAAAAATTTTTTAACATCGACATAGGCATTCACATTGTTGTTCGGTAAACTCACAATTACGAACTTCACATCCTCACCACGTTTGTTAAACTGCTCTCTGAGGACCGAAAACATTCGTCTAGAGTCGAACCGAATGATGGCTAATGGTTGGGCAACATTGACTTTGATTGATCTTTTGGCCGTTTTTAACAGATAAAGAAACGCCTATCTCCATGTCACCAGCTTCTCTTTCAGGGAGAAACACCAACCATTCAGTCAAGTCCATTGGAACAAGCATTCCTCCCCTTTTCAATTCTCTGCTCCAGTCAGCAGTTCGGTCAGCAGTAGGTTGAAAATCTTTAAGCCCAATACAAATTTTGTCTTCTCTCTCTCTCTCTCTAGAATTCTTATGCTACAGGTATTACGTACTATATATGTACTACTTATGTGCTCGTATGTCATATGTCCCAGCTTCTCAGCTCCTCTTGTACAGCTTCCGAGTCCCTGATTTTATTTATAAAGTCATCTAACTTCTGCTTCCGCTGGTTGGGTCCCATATGAAGATGTTCACTAAGCTTCTTCATCAAGGTGAATTTTTTTCGCATAGCATCTGTCAACCCCGTTGGATTGCACAAGGATGGAATCAGGTAAATGTTTCCAGCTAGTGTATCCTTTGTTAACTTCTTTCTTCCGAGGATATTCGACCAGCATAAGGGTGGATTATAATACGATTTAATTGTATTTCTCATAATATGGTTTAACTCTGTTACCCCTAGATTCCACCGATCAGTGTAGTACTTAGCATAAGAAGTTAATGACCCATCTTGTTGACGGAAGGTGCTTGCTGGAGTCACACTTAAATCCACGTCGTCGATGCCAGTCAAGATGCAGGAGAGGAGATTTATTCATTGAATTGGGCTTTGCCAAGCATACAAGATGGAACTGCCTTCAGCAGCAGCCATTACAATTGCCCATCTCTGTCTTTTCCTTCTAAGGTTTGTGCAGCCATTTTTGTCCTTCTTTTGTTGAAATAAAGTTTTAGTTTTAATTAAAAATTACCAATTAGTGGCCTTATCTGCCTTTCTTTTATTAAATTTAGCTCCACACTTACAATATGCTGCATCTCATTTGTATGTAGTCTACTTCTGTATTTATTCTCACCACTATTATNATTAAAAATTACCAATTAGTGGCCTTATCTGCCTTTCTTTTATTAAATTTAGCTCCACACTTACAATATGCTGCATCTCATTTGTATGTAGTCTACTTCTGTATTTATTCTCACCACTATTATTTCTCATTTTTTTGGGGGAAAACAAGTCATAATGCCGAGTTATTACAGTAAATTCTTACACCCGGATTCTTTCACCCTGTTTTTGCTTGAAAACAAAGATTTCCTATTTCCTTCAAGTTAACCAGCAACTTTCTACTTTTGCCTATATTCCAACATGATAATAACATGTAACTATCATTACCATATTTTTATGGTCAGTAGAATATCCAGATGCTGTAAGTATGTTGATGATGACGATACAATGATGTTGTGCTGGTATCAAGGAGTGAAAGCGTTGTTAAAGCAAAACACACGCGACAAGTTACTTTCCTCCTTCCGTTTTTACCCATTCGCACTTCAATATTTCCCATTTTTTTCAATACCCACTGACGTTTATAATATTAGCATTTTGTTCTATGGGCGAAGAAAAACAGAAATCATGCCTGTGTATCTCTTCTGTATAGGTCAATGGAAAAAACCTATAGCAGCATGCAAATAAATGTTTTTCTTACATCCAACATCCACCCCGTTACCGGCTGTTTCCCCATTGGACATTTCCTCCCCATAATCCCCTTCCTCCCCGAGACATCTCCTCCCTGGAGCATTTCCTCCCTAGGACACTTCTTCCCCAAACACATCCCCTACCTAGGGCATCTCCTCCCCACGACATTTTCTCCCTAGTGCTATTGCTCCCTGACTTCCCCATGACATATGCACGTACAACTGTAAATGCAAAGTGTATGCTTGTGATTTTATAAACCAAGCTCGTGTTAATCTATTTTTTTAATTCTATGTGTTTGGGGAGGAAGATCCATATGGAGGAGATGTGCCGGGAAGGAAATGTCCTAGGGAGGAGATGTCTCGGGTAGGACGGGGATCATGGGGAGGAAATGTCCAACGGGGGAAACAGTCTAGACTCAGCAGCACATTTTTTTGTTTTATGAATGTATCCTAGGAAAAAAATGCTCATCGCTTGGGGTAAAGCATGAGATGAATATGAATAAATATGCATGCTACACAGCATTCATATTTTGTTGAAAAAAAGTAAAAAAAGTTGATAAGTAACAGGCATCATCATATCCTCTTCAAAGTACACACAAATATATGTATTTTTATATATAAGGAATGCATGTACATAGGTAATATAATATGCATACATTATATAATACCTACCAAGAGAAAAACGGTCTCTTGATCATAAAATGCTTTCTTTCCTTCTCATCTCTTTCTCTCATAGAAGCAGTAGCAGTAAGCAGAGCACCAGCTCTAGATATTCTTCCCAGCTAGTTTGTCACTCTGAACTTGGTGGTTACGTCGTTTTTTGCAAGGTATTTTTGGTTCATAGGTATAAAACTCTCAACCATGCACATATAGGTATTTTCTTACCCATCTTAAAAATTATTAGAGAGGCGTCTGTGTAAATATAGAAAAAAGGTTGATATTGCTTCTCCATACAAGTCTTATTTTGAATAGGAGAAAGGGAGCGCGAGAAAAAAAAGTTTTTCGCCATGAAACGCAGCAGCAGAACAAGCTGCCCTACTTTTTACAACGTTTATCGATTTCGTTTAAGACTCCTTCTTCTCTGCTGGTAGTATACAGTTTGGTTGTTAGGTGAGAGGAAAACGACTGACTGGATGCATACAAATTTTGTATATATTATATTATTATATGATGATGCATATACATTTTCTCTAAGCCCTTCTACTAATGACGTTATGGCTGAGGATGATGGTAGCTTTGGGTGGTGGTGATACCCTCCAGTCAAGAGTATTATGAAATGTAGCAGTAACTGTAAGAGAGAGTCGTACAAACCTTGTGTGTTCTTTTTTTATGCTTTAGGTACACCCATATCTACCTCATTTGTAGTTAATATTCCACTTTCTCATGTACTTTCCTCCAGTACTTCACGAATGCATACAAGTTGCTTCATCCTACTGCCATTTCACTCGCTAATGAAATAAAACTAACTGGCAACTTACACACTGTAAGATAATCTTCATAGTAAAAAACAGAAAAACTTTGCAATGGAAACATCGAAGGGGAAATTTAAAAATATGACAAAGTAAAAGCTAAAAAATGAATAAAAACTACTACGTACCGTATTTGTTGGTGAAAATATTCCTGGAGAAAGCTCTCCGTCTATAGTCTACCCTAGTATAAAAAAGGTTTGAGAGTCAAATGCATTACTGGTTGTGCAAAGATATACAAAAGTAAAAGCAAAAGAGAGGGAGAGAGAGCTGGAAACACATGTATAAAACTGAGTATAAACGCCCTATGGAGAAAACGCAAGCCGCGCCGTGGTTGGTGATGATGATGGTAGCAGAGAAAGAGGTCTGGTGACTGGAAAATGGAAATGAAGCACGCTATATATAAAATACAAATAGGTATCCAACATGAATCTCTCTCTCACTCTGAAATACACTACATGTCCCTTTTTACTAGGAGAGACATTGTATTTTTTATGACTGTAGTAGAGAATGTAGTATTGGTAGTACTACGCCAGTAGTAAAAGTTTGTGTTTGAGCTCTGCTCTTTCACTCTCTCCTTTCTCCCTTCCCCGTACATTTCTACATGGTCACATTCAAAACAAGAGAAACGCTCCTTCGTTTTAACTCTCTCGCTTCACTCCTTTCTCGTAGCTCAGGATAGAGAGAGAGAGAGAAAGAGAGTCGCTTCATCTGCTGGAAAGGCTCATAGCAGATTAGAGAAAATTCTATGTGCCATAACGGTCATACTGTATTCCAAGTTGAAGACGTAGAGAGAGAAAAACAACATTATGTGTATACCTATGGAACATTTTGGGCATCATCATCAACATCGTCGTCGCAACATCCACTCTGTACGTGTGTGTATGTTTGCTTCACAGTTGAGGAACGGCAAAAAACGGCTTAGTTATCCATTCTCTTCTCTTTCTATGTATGTGTTTTAATGTGCTGCTCCTTGCCATTTCTATTTCATGTATACTGTCACAAGTATACTTTTTCCCATTTAAATAAAGGGAATTCGCAAGTTTGCTATAATATAGAAATTTTTTACTAGTGTGGCAGTTACGTAGAGAGTGAGAGAGAGAGGTTAAGTAGCAGACGCGCTCCAGAAGCTCTAGGCAGAATGAGAACGAACACTGGAGGATAACCACAGAAAGTCAGCTTTTTTTCCTTCTCATCCTCTCTTCCCTTTTGTATACACAAAAATAAAGTATAAAAAATAATTATTGAGTGTGCATTGGTAAAAAACTGTATCAACTTGTGTGTGCTCTATCTCTCTGCTCATTAGTTTCTTCTTGTATTTAGTAATAATTTTTTTCATGAAATTACTTGTGCATTTCAGAAAAAACTTTAGTCATTCTATCCTAAATTCTTGAAAAATTCGTATGTACATTTGTGAGTCTGTATAATAAATTTTTCAATAAAATATTGAGTTTGGAGAATTTTTGAGACCGTTCTTTTCTCTGGCATATATAAGCAGTGTAAAATACAAAGATATTTACTGTCGTTCTCTCTTTCTCATCAATAATAAAAGAAAGCCTCGGCATTTGCGCGTTTTGCAAGACTAGTATCGTGTCAAGAGAAAATTTGCCAAGCATTAAACTATGAGTGGCAAGAGTTCAGTCATCATCTCTTTCATTGACTTTTCAACTGACTTAGTGAATTTCTGGATTCTTCTCTCACTCAGGAACACGTAAGTACTGTATAGCTATGCAGTTTAAAATTGCTCATTATTTTGCAACTAGAGGCTTTATTGCTTTCCCTTTCATTGTCAAAACCATAAAAGAGCACGGGCTTTCATTGCCAGTATGCATTGCATTACCTTATGCAAATCGTATGCGTATATATATATATTTATAGGTATTTGCATACATGCATGTATTTGTTGTATCTTGGAGAGTGAACTGCTCCTTTTTGATTACTAGTCTCCATCAAATCCTCTTCTTGATTCTTCCATTGTTTTCCATCTCAATGGGAAAAGTTTAATTAGTTCTAAAAACGCAGTGGTTTTAAGTATATACTGTATGAATTTGCATGTAAAATGCCCAAACTATAAAATGCTTGATGCACTTGAAAAACTTGCGTTGAAGCTAAAAACGTGGTAAGGTTTTCACATTAATATCTCTTTAAGTATAAGATGTGTCATGTGACTCTAAATAGGCATGTAGGTTACTGTAAGCAACGAAGGAATGAAGCAGAGAGGATTTTAAGATTTTCATGTAAAATTGAAAGGAGGCTATGCAGCAGGATGTACTCTTGGAAAGGGAATTAATTATAGAAAAGCAATTAATTAAATATTGTGTACTGCGATACACGATTGCGTAAATGTTGTTTGAAGCAGCTCTATCTTGCGTCGCGTTGTGTGGGAACCAAATCTGCTTTTATAAAAATGAAGGTTTTATTGCTCCCAGAATACTCAGGATATGATAACTTAATTCCTTTTTCAATATCGTAGTCGTTTTGAATGCAGATTTCCAGAGTTATTAGACAAAAATTGAATGTTTTTCCTTTTTCGTACCCATTCAAAACATCTTCCGATAAGTTACACAGGTAGGTAAGTTTGTACTTTTGTGAGTGGGTGTGCGGATGTGCTTTGCGTACTTATATTTTGAGTGAGGAAAAACATGTAAATTGATACTAAAAAAATGTATAAAACTACCAAACATATTCCACGTGTGCAGAGGGATAATATTGACAGAGAGAATTCACTAGAGACATTGGTTGAGATGTCTGCATTTCAGCGTGTTCAATCCAATGCAAATAAAAAACACCTTTGAGCCATTTCATCTCATCGCATGTTGTTTCCTTTTGTTCATGTTTTACTCAGATGAGCGATAAGTAGGCAAATTTTAATGTAATGTTTGCATCTACTACTACCATACACATTCTGACTCTCTCAACCCTTAAAATCCGCGTTTTTTGTTTTTAGACTCTGGAAAGCACGATCTGGGAAAGTCACGTAAAAGTTTAGCAACAAGGTACAGCATGAAATAATGATAAAAAAGTGTTTACAATCTGAGGCGTAGGAACTGTTTTACCTGAAAACTTTTCAGGGTTTGCATATTATACTTCATTTTGCCTGCATAATTTGTATAACGTTTGTAATATGTCAGTCAATTGACATTTTTAAAGAGCAGTGAAAGAAAATAGATCGAAAAGTAACAACGTGACAAGTTAGAGAGTAATTATACGGTTGTTAGAGGTCTTTAAGGAAATGAAGCGATTGGATTGGTCAGGAGTCCATTACATGCATTGTATGTATGTAAATATATTTTATTTAAGACATTTTCCTGGAAACTAGTCTACTAATTTATGACAGGGTGCATACAGTATATAGTGAACATCAATTTATCTGTGGCATGAGCTTATTTTTGGTCAACCACAATTTCCCACAGTGTTATTTGACTTACACAAGTTTTGTACTGACTAAACGTAAACTAATACATCAATTATATCGATAACAAGCATTAATGAAGAAGACAACCTCCTCTTTTGCGCATTTGATATTTTCTCGTTTGTGAGTTTAGTTGGTTCATTAGATACTTTCGTGGAAGGAAACCAAACAAGAGTCTAAAATTGTTTTTTTACCACACCATTTGACTGGCTTGTCTTGAATGCTCAAAAATGTGTAGAATTGCGTAAAAAATTACTTCAGACTTGTATGCACATTTTTATACATATCGCTGTTTTCCATGCCAAAAGTACGGCTTCAAGTTCATTATATTTTGTTGCTTAATTAAAGAATATTAATATATTTTACTAAAACACTCTACTACACGCGCAGAGCCAGACATGCAGTCTTGTGATGGGATGATGGTATGTTAATGACATTTATCAATTTAGACAAATTCACAAATCTGTCGTCAGCTTTTTTTTACGAAACGTTCCTCCCAGGCACGACAGAAGAGCAGCTGTCTGAACTTGAATATATAATCCAAGAGCTATTGTCAATTCATATAGAATTACGTGGTGTGAGAGTAAAAAAAGTAGTACAAAAAATATATGATTTAATATGTAAAAAAAGTAAATAAAAATTGTGACTGTTAGTCTGCATTATGTCAGCACATGTGTTTGAGCAGTAACAATGGAACGACGAGAGTGAATAAAAATACCACTGGCAAAACTTAGTCCATATGAGCCATAAACTAAAAAAGCCTCATCTCATTATCATTATGCGTTCAGTAAAGAAGCGTCATATCCATATCATTTTTATATTAATACATCATGCAATATGGTTAAACCTTTAGTTATTTGCTTTTTAGAATGAGCTTTTTATAGCTTAGAAAGAGTATATTGTTAAGAACAATGTAAAAATAAAAGTTGAATGCAAGAACTAAGAACGTCTAGTCTAGGTAGTCGTACTAATGTAAATAGGAAAAATGTCTGTTGGTATGTGGGTATCATATAATATGAAACTAAATAATGAAATGTCAGTAGTTAGTCTTAGTCTTATGACAGCAATGCGGTACGTCGTCGGTGGGTTTGCCATTTTGCTTTATGTATTTTTCTTATTGGCTTAGGTTTCCTGTCTATTTCATAAATTGTTATGCTTAGTACTTAGCATGATGGTTGGTAGTGAGTAGTGAGATCGATTACATTGAACTGATTGAACTGGATCAATTCAGTATGCGACCTACGTTTGTCGAAGCAGTTAAGAAATAAACAAATCTATGCATATGAACATTGGAAATATTTATTTTAAATTAAGCTAAAACTTTAAATGGTAAAGTTCATGTAAGCTCAGTCCTAAAATCGAACCGTTTACATCTTTATACTCCTTTTGTTATGTTTACACCTATGTATGTTATACCTTTCACTTTGAAAACAGAACTGCAGTAAGGGTTTTAGCATTTGGAAATATGAATAGAAAAGTTGGAAAGATTTTTCCAAGTACATTTACTCCAAAAAAATAATGGTTTCCCATTGATGTGATTTTTCATGGAACGTATGGAGAAAAACGTTTTTTTATTTATTACGAGAGTTGGCTTCGTCTGCACTTGTCACATTCACCGTATTGTTCTGGCGCTTGCACAGTTGCACAATAACACAGCAGTAAATTATATACAGCCGTTTTTATGCCTATTTTTGCGTTGTTCACAGTCAGATAGTCAGGTAGTCTTTTCAAAGAGACCTTCAGAACAGCATGACAAACAGTTATCGTCATCGTCATAGAATATTTTGTCAAAATTTTGTCTACTCGTAGCCTTTTCATAGATGAGTGATTTACTGCATCTCGCCGGTGTCACTGCCAGTTATGCCATTGCGTTTTACACAGAGTCGGTATATCATTGTAGGTTTTGATAGCGGTGTTCGTTAACTAAAGTGTAAATGACATAGATGGACATATGTATGCGTAAGATAAAGGGGCTTTGTAGCACCTATATGCTATCTGCTAATAGACTGAGATTTATTTTCAAATTAATATTTTCAGATAAAAATAGTGACAAAGCATATTAACTGCATTCTGTATTTACATATGTTCAAACTCAAGAGATAACTGCTTAACATAATATTCAAGTAAAGAACAGCATGTGTTTCAGAGTCCCACAGTGCTCACTGAAGTTAATTGAGCGTTAAAGCCCAAGAATACATCACATACGTTTCAGAGAGTCATTACATGATTCATCTTTGGAAGGCGCATGCATATATTTATTTATATGCAGTAGTAATTATAATAAAGCATATTATTTTTACTTTCCCTTCATCTTCTGGTTCAAGGTTTATTACTTGCATCTATTCAATGTACCAGTATTACATTGATATGCAAGTATTCACAAATCAACCTATCAAGCAGCAGTCAAAATTGTGTTTGTAAAAATACTCGTAAAAAATTGTATCTGTAAAAACATTCCCAAATGAAACATTACTTAGTGCTGATATACTCGACTGGAAATCAGCGATCAGTTTAAAACGAGCCTTCCATTAAATTTTTTCTAGAGAAGCTAAGCAATTTCTAGGCAAATTAGAGTCCAACAGAATATTACGTGTTTGCGTCGTACGACGTATCTAACAATGGATGCATTGACGTGCTAAAAGTAAATAACGCCATTGTATTTAGATAAATGGAGGCAGTTAGTTTGAGAAACGTACAAACTAAATTTGTATAAACGTGTAGTCAAGTGGTAACGTTAAGTTAAGTGAAGTGAAGAGTGAAGAGTAAAAGGAGATGGAGGCCACATAAGGAGGAGAGGCATACCAAGAAAGAAAAAATGTGATGGTTTTTTAAGGCTAGACAGCTCGTGCGTGCATCTGACTGATCTGACGTGTCAAGAACAGAGAAAGAGAGGAGAAAAGTGAGAGAGGGACTGGATCTCTATATAATAAATGTAATGTTCTTTTACTACTTTTACTGCATTACAAGAAATAAGAGAAATTGCGGGGAGACATTGTTAAACATCACGCGCTTGGCTCAGCTCAAAGGCACTTTAGTTTAGAGCTTGGGTATTGCATGAGACGAAACTACTGCTAAAACTATATCTACATATATACTGTAAAGATTCGTTACGTAAAAAACTAGCATAATAACATACTGGAGAGTGGGGGCATTGCATTTTGGTGTCTATTTACTTTTTATTACCTATATCTTCCATTGCGTTCCTACTTACCTTTTATACAACACTCCAGACTTATGGCTTGGGTATGATAATGTGATGCAATAAAAAATAAACTCGCTCGCAGTCCGTTACAACTGACACTGACTCTGGAAGTCATTGCTTTTCGCCAATGAATATGTGTTTGTGTGAGTTGGCGTTTGTGGATAGCGGTAGGAGGTGTGGGTGTATGTGCATTCACAGTTTCTCTACGTAAGTATGTACGTAAAATTACTTGCTACCTACATCATTAGACGTTTATATGACGCATTTTTGTGCTAAAAAAGTATTTTGCTTCAAAGAGTTTTGCGAGATTAATGCTTAGGTTCGTTATAAAATCAGAACTCTATATAAAAAAGAGACACACAAAAGGGCATACAAAATTTGCTCATTGTTCTGAAACGGGCAAAACATGGTAACGTGTTTAGAGAGACCTACAAAATGAAATCGTTATCTTCATGTCTCTCATAAAACGGGAAAACGTTCAGAAAAACACTTAAGTACCTGTGTACATCTGTAGCTTTAGGGGGCATTGAGAAAAGGAATCAAAGGACAGAGATAGACATTGAAAGCATCTTTTTGAACAAAAGGATGTAAGCGTCCAGCATATATGAAAAAATTGAGCATTCATTTATATGTCTAGTTAACCAGATGCCAGAGAGAATTATGATCTTCGCCAAAGGAATCATGGTACAAAAAGCTCACACGTAGTTATCTCCCGTATTATTATACAAGCTGTGAAAGGAATATAAATTATTTTGCAATGATAAATTCACAAAAGTAGGATTCTGCAAAGAGAAGCAAATATGAACGGCCGCTCTATGAAAACCAATCATCCTTTTGGCAGTAAATGAAAAAATGAATGCTACAAAAGATTGCCGATATCTTATCGTGGAGTTGGTGGTGGTGATGTTATTGATCGGATCCGATTCTCCAGGATTTTTTAACAACTTGAAATATTGTTTGTGTTCCTGTCCTAGCACTGCTACTGTATTTATTATCAATGGTTGGCTATGAAGCCCGTCTCAGCTTTCTTGCTGGATACTAAATGGCACAAACAAGCATCAAGGACAAAGGCAAACGCTGGGCTTAATCATACAAGGCTGAATGGATGATGCTGTACAATTAGCTTCGGTTTTTAGTGAGCTCCTCCTGCATGAAGGAATGATATAAACTCTGGAGTTTTGCATGGAACATGGAATAATGTTTTGCTGGAGGGAATGCATGGAGAAAACGATAGTTTAAGGCGTTTTCGGCTGGAGATGCATTCAAATAATGATGATAAATCTTATACATTTTGAATCAACGTAATAATTTTAGTGTTATTTAAATATTTTAAATAATTACTATTTAATTAAACCCATTTAAAATAAAATGGATTTATGTTACGTTACGTATGCAATTGCATATTCCGTATATGCGTTTTATATATGGCAGTTTGCATAACCATTGAGTTACCGTTTGAAATTGGGAAGCGCGCACTGGTTTGAAAATATGAACAGATGGGTATGCCCATCCGTTAATGTTCATCATAACATTAGTTGTCATTGGTACGTTCACAGAGATACTGATTCGGCTTATTTATTGGCAGCTAATTAAGTTTTAATTGGCAATTTGATTTAATTGTATTAAAATTAAGAATTTAGAGCAGCATTTTTTAAAATTTACAAGTTTTTTTACACATCAGTTGTCAGTTTTTGTTGTAACGAATTAAAGTCAATCTCTGATTAAATTAAACGTTGGAACATCTGTACAAATGGAGGACGCAGATTACTATGAGTTTTGTGCAAAGTGGTTTGAAGAATATAAAGCGGCCGGGAAGTACATGTGGGAACCAAAGGTCCCTGGAGAAATTGTGAAGACCAAGAGAATTCGACATAAAACGTACTATCATATCATGTGGAGAGGCACCGACAAGTAAGACGGCGGCGACGTAGATTTTATATGTTGATTCAGTATGTTTTTATTTAATTTTTTATAATTTACGTATTATTCTTCACCTTGTGACCTGTGTAGATGTCACTGGTACACTGTCAACGGCATGGATGAGTTTAAAGAACAAATGGAACGATTCTGTTTGGAACCTGGGAAGGATCGAAAGAATATCATCTTCAAGTCTGACGGAGAGGGAAATGTGGTGATGGAGATCAAAGTGGTGGACTGCGGATACGATAGGCCCAAGAAGAAGAAAAAGAAGGCGAAACCACCCCCACCATCCCCTCTTCCCCCCAAGGCGAATACTAACGGTCCTAAGTTTCCGATTGACAGGTGGTGGAATGGGCTCCGGGATCAGGCTGGCAGGGCAGACTACAGGGCTTTGTACAAACCGAAAATGTCCATCTCCAAAGCATTGGATCCAAACTTTGTTCCTGAACCTAAGGATCCATCGTGGAAGAAGAAAACATCATGGCTTCCGTGGACCTAATTCTTTAGGCTGGTCAGCGTTGGAGATTTTTGAAGCACGCAGGGTTATACGTTGTGAAATTTTGATGTCATTTAAATTGCGAATCTAAATTTTCAGTTTGTGTCCCATGAAGCAATAAAATTTTACGTTAGTATCACTTATAATTGGTACTTTAAACTGATTTTATAACTAAGCTACCGAAAAATATTTCATACTTAAATAAGAGTTGAATTGGTTAAAAATGATATTCCATGAACTACTAATTCTGCCACCATGAGTCACCTTTCCTGGGTTATGTACATATGTAACTAAGTACTTATTTAAATCAGTTGGAATGAAGATTTACTTGATACTTCTCATTCCAGATTCAGTCAACTTGTAGTTTATTACAAATCTGGAGAGCTGCTATTTGATCTGTAGGCTCACAAAATATTATTATTAAATGTTCACCCAAACAAATCGACTGCCGAGTGCCGAGTAGAAAATTAACGTGTTATTTCATGGTTTGTACTATATATTCATCAAACTCGCGGAATCTTGTAAACAATGAATTATAATCAGTTCCGATACTAATTTTCCAATATTTAAACACAGAAAATTTTTTTTTCTAATATTTTCAGTAATTTAGGAGACAAACATTTCCGTCCCATATTAAACTTGGGCTTCATATTTTATAGTTTGGAAGCTAGCATGATGCATTATATATTAAGTACTTTGTTTATTTAGTCTCCTGGAAGTTAAATGCTTTTTATTTATTAAATCTTTGAAGTTAAAATACGCCTGCTAAACTTTTATTGCCTTTAACAAAAAATGTAAGTAATCACTTTGCTGCTGCTTTTTATTCCAGGTTGAAGCTTTTGATGTGTGGAAAGATAATTTTCGAATTGAAATCATTAACTAACTCAAAGACATCCATCTTGTTTTTTCTCTACAGCAGTGTGAGCCAATAAAAATGTACAAAACCACGATTCCAAATGAGTGAAAAATCGCTTTGTCCACGATTGGCTGACTACATTGTCATTGTCGGCTCCAGAACACCTAATAATCAAACATCTATTCAACCACCAGAACTTCTCCGTCGGTATCCAACAGAAGACCACAAAGTAAGTTAAAAAAATCAAAAAAGTATGTTTTCCATTTCAACTCATTATTTCCCAATACATTTTACGACTTTCTCTAACAAAGTCGAGATCAATCTAATAACTAGTAATTTCAACGACTGTGGTGCTCAAATGGAGTTCAGGCCTTAAGCAATTCGTCCTTCAAAGATGAAAGAAAAAGTTCAAGACCCAAATTAATGAAAATGCTTTTAATTAGCCACGGGATATCACTAATGCTTTTTGTATTGCGTGTATGAGTTAATCAAACTGAGACTCTGGCTGATATATTTTCATCATTCCCGTAATTGCCCATTCTATATACCATATAGCCGTTCTCTTTTTACAGTCGACTCCTTTTACAGCCCTTTAACCATCGTAAAAGTCAATACAAACCGGAATACAGTACAAATCTGTACTTTTACAGATATTTAAAGTAGTCCTTAATATTGCAAAAGCGTTCAATTTCACTTCTTTATTATGACCAAATGACTACGTTTTTCATTTATAAAAATGACATCTGCACGTGACGCTGTAAAACGTTTTTACAAATTCCGAATCCTAGTTTTTTGCAAGATAATAGCATTTTCTTAGCAATATTACCATTACAATCTTCTTATCCCAATTTTTATTATTACCCTTAGTCCGACTTGAGCGTAGCCATGATTTGACGCAGCGTCATATAAGTAGTTGTCACTCGTGAAAGTTTATTTATTTCCTGCTTATCTAGTGTGCATTAACTATAATACATATGACATAGATATACATATAATACATTAAAGATAACATCATTAACTATAACTAGACCGTTCTGTCTATCAATGAAAAAATCGTGGTAGAAAAACATTTCCGGAGAAAGTAAACACAAGAAGATGGTTTCCATGTAGAACGTTATTTATTCATGCAATAATGTAATATGAATCTTTCTAGGATTTTCCGCTGCCTCTGGATGTTGTGTACTTTTGCCAGCCCGAAGGTTGTGTATTAGCAGGACCGAAGAAGCCCGTTCTCCGTGATGCCGTCTCGTTCGTTTTCACTTTGACGGATAAAGATTCTGGTAATGTCTAGTTTACCCTTTATCTCATTCCAAATATATTTTCATACCAGCTTCTAGTTAGGTGTAAGTATGTATGTGTACAAACGCATTACTTTTTTATTTGGAGTGTCTAAAATGAAGGAAGCATACTTAGGGCAAGTTTAAGTCCACTTTTTAAAGAATGGTATACATATGTATATGTATATATGATCTAGGTAGTTTAATGTAATGAAGTTAGCCTATACTGTGTCGCCATGCTTGTCGCTCATGTCCCATGTCAAAATACTTTATATATGTGTAGAATATACATTAGCTGTAAAATTACGTTTTTTCTCGGGAGCAAGAAATGTCACTGTTTGCATCAAAATTGATGTGCTTCGGTTGAAATAACACTAAGAGAAAGTATACGAGTTTTAATAGGAAAGAGAAAACTCATGTACGAATATACAAGTGCGCGTTACGTCTTTTTTTTTACTAGAAAGTCATTGTATATACGTGATATGAATCTCATATATTTGTACTTTGGATATAGGGAAAGACGAGCACATTTAGTTTATTTGATCATGTGAGGAGAGGTTGCAATACGCAAGATAGTGTTACAAAAATAGGTAATTTGAGTCGTGTTTGGTTACCGAGAGATGAGAATAAAGTAGCAATAGGATAAAAACGTATGGATAGTGTTGCCTTATGAGATTTCAAGTTAATTTATTTCATAAAGGTTATTCAAGCAAGCTTCCCTCCACGTTAATTTGTTTTAATCACCTTACTTCTCTTTTACAAGGTATCTTGCTAATATTCTATTCACCACAGGCACCAAGCGAAAATTTTAATATATTTTTCTTACTTGCTCTCTCTTTAAAAAACGAGTTGCAAACTTTGTTTTGCACTTTACCCACCCATGCTTTGTGTGATAGAAACTTAACAATATAACTTCTATATACTTGACAATTTCGACTGTTCTTTGGATATATTTTGTTAGACAAGTTCAACTTTTTCTGACATTTCCATCTCACAGTACAACTAATGGCTTTTCTACATTTTGTGCGTGTACGATTGGTTGGTTAGCCTAGTAAGGAAGTTGGAATTAAGTGTTATTATTATTGTGTTTGTATGTGTGTTACAGGAAAGACTAGATATGGTGTTTGCCTCAACTTCTACCGAAGCACGGACCGCAGCTCACCACCAAGTAGTAGACGAAGAGAATCCAATGGAAACTCAGATGTCCGGAGGCAGTCTTGGAGAAAGTCCCTGGAGAAAAGTTCCGACTCTGCTTTCTCCAGGTAAAAGCTTTCTAGTTCACTCTCCATCTAGAATACATATAAATAAGCAAATGGTTAGGAAAAATGAAGAAGATGGATGCTTTTACTTTCAGTCGTGCACACACATACACATCACAGAGTATTAGCTATACCACAAGCAGTTCATTTTGCGTAGCTTCATCGTCTCAAAATATGTAACTGTGTATGAATCACTTATTACATTCCTTCCAGCTACTTTACTATACTCTCATACCTTAGCTACACTTTGTACTCAAGTGATATTCTATTCAATGAAAGGTAAACTTTCGTAGATAACATGTAGTACACAAGTTGTATATGACAAACTTATACAACCACTCGCTGAAGTATCCATCAAATGTTGTGGTTTTCATCTCTCGCTTTCTCCCCTGAACAATGAAATGACGACGAGGGAATAAAAATCGTTTCCCTCTTTTCTACACCAACTGCAAAACAGCATTAACCATTCTACCTATACTTAAAACTCAATTCAACTTTCTCAGGAAATACATATCAGCTTGCTTTCCCCATTGCCTTTCATAACCAAGGTAAAAGAGGAAAATGTACCTTGTTAAAACTTGCAGTACTAAAAACAGGAAGCAGCGACAACGTAAATGAACAATGTGTACGTAGTTTTAGGATACGCTACAAGCTACAACACAAAATCAAATATATCATGCAAAATTTATCTGATGTTAGATACATTTTCCCTTTCTGCCAGAACTTCAGGGTTGCAGAGTGGATTATTTTTGCAGCTCTGTCAATTGCCACCATCCATATAGCCTTTTCTACTGTACAAATTTAGCAACATAGTTCCTATTGCATTACACTTCTACTTCTATATAAGCGGATATCTATGACAACACGACTCAGAATCTACATTGTATGTCCTCATCCATGCTTCAAATCAGGCTTACTCCATTTATTACATTTACCTTTTGAACTTTCCTTCTCTTTCTCTTTAAACTATGCATATGTGTACAAGACCGCAAGGGAGACATCAATTTTATTACCTCTGACGTTACCAAAAAAAAAAAACGACAGAAGAGGATGGTTTGAGCAAAGAACGAGATATGACAGGAATGATGGCTTGCCACATTTTATATACGATCATATCTTGCAAAACAATTGTATAACGTACATATGATACCAGATTATTTTGTACGTAGTATGAAGATATATTACAAAAGCACGACTCCAAATTCCAAATAAAAAAATCAGATTTAAATGAACGTGAAATGAAAGTTGTCGAAAAATATGATACTCTTGTAACTAATATATACACCATCTGCACAGTAAAGTTGTGTAATGGTGCCTTTCTCTTGGTCCCTTGAGAACAGACCAGAGAGTAATATGTAATACACGGATTTTCTTTCACATTTAGTTATGTCAAGGCTTCATTTGAGATAGACGAGTGAGTCAGTAGCAGACGGATATTATACTGTGATGCGATGAGGAAGCTGTGTAAATGTATCACTAAACGAAAAAGAATCTTTTTGTACCATATATCCCTCTAGCATAGTTGAAAGTTTCAGTTAACTGTGACACCAAATTTTAGTAGAAGAATTGCTTTGCATAAATAAAACCTATAAAGTACTATGTAGAAGGCAAATGCATATATAGAAATGTAATTATTCACGATGTCTTGAATGAAGTTGTGGTGAAAGCTTTCCCTTCAACATATGCTCATACATAATAAAGCTTGTTTTGTGGTCTATATATACCAGAGGCTGGAACTTAATTGATAGTTGACCTAAAAATTTGGAAAATTTGGTTAGTGACCATAGGAGTGGCGTTGCCCCAAGTGACTCGGAACGTGATTGCTCTAGTCGAAGGGACTCTTCGGATACAACAACTGCAACAGCCGCACCACCAGCAACAACGACCTTCCACTGTACGAACCCATTCCTGACAAGTAGTACACAAGTATCCAGGCTAGAAGTTAATCCCGCAGGAAATGAGTCGGAAAGCGGTGGATCCCAACCTCCATCACCGAGGACTCATAGGAGACGACAGGTTAGATAATAATAATCACGAGTGGAAAAAGCGATGAAACGTTGCAGAATTTTTGTTATTCGTTGTTTTGAGATGGTGCTCTTTTGTTTTTATTTGTTGAGTTTATTTTGGAGGTATCGTATATAAAAGAGAGATTGAGTGAATATTTGCTAGTAATACAAGGAATGCCTGTAGAATTGCTGGAATTCCAGTGAAACCCCGTGAAATTAAGAGCATTCATCTGTCTGTCTATCTTTCAAAAAACAAGGCCTTATAAATAAACTGCACATATATGTTTTAGCTAGTTTTTTTGTTGAGTTATTGACATTCCTTTAAAATTGCTTGTACGCAATTTAATTTAAGTAATAAAACTACGTGTGTTTATGAATTTGCAGAGATGTCGGAGCCACAGTTTGACCTCCTTATGCTTACTCTCCCACCATCCGTTTTTCTCGTCATTTCGCCAGTGCCTCAGTATTTTGAAGAAATTGATAGATGCATGTAACGACAATACATTACCTCGACGAACTGGAGCCTCAAAGATACCACCAAAGTAAGCCTTTTACGAACATCATCTTTCTCTGGTGATTTTACTGTAAACTATTTATCTACTTTGTGAACCGATATAGTTCTTAGACACAGATTTAATTCAGCTGTCATATTTGTTTGCTGAAAAGTTTTTAAGAACTTTTAAAATGTTTATTATTTCATTTTAAAGAGGGATTTTAGCCGAAGGGCTTAAATGTATACTATGAAGTGAAGAATTTGTTGAGTCAAACAAAGCACAAATTGACAGAGAAAGTTTAATAAAGTAAAAGTTGAATGGACTCTTATAATATTCATGTCTTTAAAAAGATGGTACATGTATTTAATAAGTTGGCATGTATTAATAAACCTGTTTTGTTCATACTCGTGTATGTTGGCAGGATTAAAGTTGTCGAGTGAAACTTGACTTTTGAGAAAGGTGAACAGCACTTATCTATAGTTTGATAGTGTTTTAAGAAACATGATAAAAGTTTTCTTACTGAAGTTTTGTCATGAAATCAAGAGTGCTTCTTTTCGCAGATTAGACATAAAGTTGTATAGATGCGTGTCTTGCCTGAGTGACTTCCATGGAAAATGCAACCCGAGATAATTTTCAAACACTATCTCAATTTAAGTAAACTTTATTTTATGCTTTGCAGAGAGAGCCTCAAGTGAAACTAATACAAGAGGTCAACTCTTCCATGCTTAGTACGCGTATGCATAAAAATGCGCTTTACAGTAAAATGAAGGGGATTAAGTGCTTATGTGTTTGTGTAGAGCGTCTAATGACTTTGTTGATTAAAGCCAGCAGAAATGTTTTCTGTTATGTGTTGTTTCCTCCTTTCATTATCAATAAAATGGAAGGTCTTGTATACGTTCTATAGCTACTGCTCATTACTCTGCACTGAACTAAATGCGCGCTGTCATTTGACTAACGACCAGAAATTAAATTTAGGAAGCCTCACAAAAATCTGGCTTTATTATAAGCTTTAACCACCATATTTTATTACAAACAAACTTACTTATAAACTTATAACTTACAAACTTATATGTACATATACAATGTTTTTGTGTGGAAGTTTGTAGGTACACAAATTTTTAATTCACTTTTAATTATGTTGGTTTACTACAGTTGGAAGTGCTACCTCCAGACCTGCATTCACCTTTGGTATTTGCACTGCCAGACAAAACCAGATTTTCATTAACTGATTTTCCCTTACATCTACCGTTGGAGCTGCTCGGAGTAGAGTCCTGTCTACAAGTTCTGACTCTGATCCTCCTTGAGTGCAAAGTAAGTCTTTTTTGAATGACTGCTTTCAATGCTCAAGTCTGCCATAAATGTCTATAATGTGTACTAAAACAGTTTTATCTTTCTACCTTAATTTTATTTGTTATATTTTGTGTGGTATACAAATCTCCTCTAATAATGGAGGCATTCATCATTATAGTGCAACCTTTTTACTGCATACATTACAGTTATTGAGTTAGAGAAGCACCACTAATCACCCCACTTTCTCATTCGCTTTCTCTTTCCTTCGGGAGAAAGCAGAATGTTCTATTATATGATGCATGTAATCCCACCCACAGTATATAATAACTCTATAGCCATACATATTCCTAGGACAAAAAATTGACGCAGTTTATACGGTTTTCGTTAAAAAGACATATATAAGCTGCAACAAAACAATGGTTATAATGGATTTAGGACGCGGTTTCGAAGGTCATTTTTTCGCAAGCATTTTCTTCCCAGATATATTTTCCCAAATCAGGATTTTCGATGTACACATTCTTTGAAGCCAATTTTTTCCCAAAAATTATTTTTCGATGCCCATTTTTTATCAAATTTATTTTTCCGAAACCAACTTTACCAAAAACATTTCTTTGAAATCTTAGTTTTTCGAAGAAAGCCAAGTTGTTGATATTACATTTACAAAATTTTTGTTGTCCATTACCTACTTTCTACACACATTTCTGTGCGGTTACCGCCAGCCGTACTAGAAATAGTAGATACCTAAGCATGTGGAACATATGTGATAAAACTGATAATAGATGATTTTGTTTACTTTATTGGCACTCGCCAGTCCCCCAATGTATTGCATCGCTTAGCTGCGACTGTGGACTACGAAATTGAGCTATTTATGGTGTAAAAACTTCACACTCTACAATTCCAATCACTTGAAAGCTGACAGGCCCTGCTGGATTGACATTTTTGTATTTAAACTTAAATTTGCATTCCAAGAGATGTTTTAAAACCATCAAACCAATATATAACCAATGTTAAGAACATTCTCTTTGATTATCCAAGCCGAACCTAACC